>VDFB02070540.1:59293-96805 GCA_007258455.2 Sequoia sempervirens
GATATGCTTGTACAATGGAGAGACATGAGTTCAAATTAATCATATCAATTCAAATGCCAGTACTGTCATAAAACATCAAATCCCCATGAAGTCAAAACTTACAATAGAATGACTCAAAACCTAAATTGCATTTTCCCTAAAACCATCAAACTTTACAATTTGCTTTGCAACTTCATCTAGACTCGACCAAAAATATCTAACTTGCTAACCCATACTTCTAGCCTTGAAATCCTTCTTATAGAAAAATAAGGAGCAAACAAGCATCAGGCCAGAAAGCACACGTGTCACTGGCCAATTGGACAACATTGTGATATTCCAAAAATTTGTTACAACAACAATCTCCCTAGAGAATCTTCTTGTTCACCGTGCCCACTGAGAATGGTTGATGCAGCAACAAAAAACTTCAAGAATTTTGTGCCTAGACTGTCACCAAAAAACAAAATTGGAATCTATTGTAACTGCAACAACTCATTTTTCAACCGTTAGCAGCCTACTCCTTTTCACTCTTCCTTAGTTAAATATGCATTTACCCATTTCTAGTACTCTTCATTAGTTGGCCAATCAAAATTGATCACCTCATTCACCTTGACACTATAAGTTTTGTACTTAACTGCCACCTAATTCGCTTCTCTTTCAAAAGACTCCAAGAATGAGTTGTGCTAATGATTTTGCCCATACAACTCACGAACAAATCATAATCTGAGTTACCCTATTTTTGAGGGTTTTGTAGTCCAAACATGATATAAAGGGGCTCTTACACTTTTTGTGATTACTGTAGCTTGTGTAAGAGGCCCCATGGATACTCATGAATTGTAGGATGCATGAATAGGGTGTAGGATGAGAAATAAAGAAGGTATAGCTGTTGTCCTCAATAGTTTTGTGAAGAAAAGCATGTGAAATGAGAGGTTCAAGCCTAGGTTTCATAAAAAAAAAATGGGAGATTTAATTTTATGAATATTTATCCATGTGCAGACCTAATGGGTTGTTTCTGATTACTGAATATAAATGATACACACACACACACACTCACATGCACATACACACACACACACACTCACATGCACATACACACACACACACACATATATGTGTATGTATGTATGTATGTATATGTATTTTTAAATGTAAATGTAAATGCAATTACTAGATGCTCTCCTAGAACAATAAATGCAACATATCATTAAATAAATATATATCTATGTATATAAATGTGTATTTCTAAATGCAAGTGTAAATGTAAAGAGCATATGGTTTTGTAGTGTTATAGATATAACATATCCATAAATTAATGTAATTGAAATTTTAAAGTCTTCAACACATATAATATGAAATTGATCAAACTATTAAACTACATGAGAAATAAATGAAAACAGTAAATGCATATGTATGTGTATTTGTAAATGTATGTGTAAAATAAATAATAATAATGAAAATTATAAAAGAATACAAGGAAAGGTCTTCTCCCTTCTTGGTAGTGATAACCTCCTCCACACACAACCCTTAAAAATTATGAATAGAGGAATATAATCTTTGAAGAACTCAAAGTTGATTCTCTCCTACCTGATGCAATTAGTCGCTTTTATCCCTAAACATTTATAGTGATTACTAGAGGTCCAGACAGACCAATTCTTCATAATAGAAGAATTTTATCATACTTTTCCAATGATGGCATTATGAGAAAACCTTAGGTTAAATGAATAATTCCTAGCTAAGTTCTTAAATCATGTCCAACCGTGTAAGAGAAGACCACCGCTATGTGTACCTAGATACCATGGAGAAAGGCTAGTCTTTGGGCTCTTTCATCAACCATCCTACCTTAAAACATACCATTTAAGTCTCCTAGCAATTAGACATAGGAAGATTTTATGACTTAAAAAAAATTATTGCCAAAGCATAAACTTATGATGACTTAACCAGGCCTAGTACACACTCCCTCCCCGTTAACCACTTAGACATATGGAAATTAAATGTAAATTTGCTGCTATTTTTAGTCATTTAGGTGTCCAATAAACCACTTGGTGGTGTTTCCCTTCAAGTTTATTTACTTGAATGAAGAGAAAAAGTCCTTTGATTACAATTAGAGAATACATTTGAGGCCTTGGTTGTGTAACTAGTGGACCATAGTCACATTTAACACTTGTTACAAAGTTTGGGAGTTAAAATGTTAAGTAGATTTGATTTGTGATGGACACATTTGGATGGTAGTAACAATAGCTTGCAATCTATCAAGACTTGATTACCTTATAACTTGTGAAATTCTAGCGATGAAATGATAGATTAATCATAATGTCACCTTGGGATCACATCACCATGAAAGAACTTCATCCAACATCTTTATGAGTACAGGTACCACCAAATAGGTATTTTTCAGATCTATCTTCCTTGATCGAGGGAAATTCAAGAAGAGAAGAAGAAAGTGAGACATGTAGTATGTCTAAAAGAGGGAGATCAACTAGAGGTCAAAATATTAGAAGAAAATTTGGTAAATGCATGGAATTTTTTCTTGTTGAAGGGGGGTCATGTTCTTATGATGATGAGAGCATAGGCGACGTCGAGGTGCCCTTGAGGTACAAAAATCTACAGAAACAATGGGTACCCAAGGAACTTCCTCCAATAAACATTGATTTTTGTGTCAACAAGAGGATATATCACATAACACCATCGTCATTACATGGTGTGGGCCTATTTTGCATGGACGACATAAAGGTCTGTTACGACAAAGTTACTGAATTGATAGAGTATGTTGGACCCTGTTACAATTACAAAGATTGGATGCAACTGGTTCGATATACACAAAGTATGCGTAGGTATGCATTGTTAGCAAATTATATACAACTAAAAGATAAGGATCAAAATAAAGGAGTGGCTATGTACATTGACGGAAGGCCAAAAGCATCAAGGAATATTGCAGGGTTTATAAACAGTACATGACCTGGGTCAACAAATAAGCAACCCAATTGCATATTTGAGGCTCGTGAGGGAAACCGTGTATTTGTATGTGCGATAAAATCAATAACTACAGGGGAAGAGTTGCTAATCAATTACAATTTGAATTTATTAGTTACAAACACAGTTACTATAGGGGTGGTACGTACTATGTACCATTTTACCCAACCTCCAATTAATGACTCCAATATACCATTTTATTCTTATGTTTTTTTTCGTAAGTCTATTGGTTTCATTTCGGTAATATTTTTTTATATTTAATTTTTGTCATAGTAGGAAATTGATCATACAGAGAAGGCTCTGGCCCAGAGCATAGATCGTGATGTATATTCAGGTGCTTCTACCTGACAGGTTTACCTCATTGTAATTGTACAAATTAGATACAAGCAAAATATTTTATTATTATGTTTTTTTCATAAGTTTATTGGGTTAATTTCGATAATGTTTTTAATATTCTTGTTGCAGTCAACTGATCGGGGAAAGGCGCCAACAGTAGAGGAGAGCATCCATAGTGAGGTGCAGTCAATATTTTGTGATAATGACATCACTTATTCAACAAACCCTCTCGATACAATAAAGAAGATCAAAAAAAAATGCAATGAAGAAATGGTTAAGTTGATATTCATAGTGCCTCAAACAGATGAGATAATCTAGAGAGGGTTAAAATATTGACTTAGAGATTACAAAACTTGCAAGTAAGCTATCATGAAGTCTTTAATTATAACATAAGTTCATTCATGGTTTTATATTTTGTACTCTTTTATCTCATGAACTAAAATATGTGTTGTTTTTATAGGGTTATTTGCCTCCTCATGATGCTCCTAGCCATGATCAGGGTACTGCAAGTGTTGCCCAAGGAGTAGGGGTTGGTACAAGTGTCCAACCTGATCTTCCTACACATACATCACATCATCTGACCCCATCATCCGTGCCTATATTGTTGTCTGACATGTCGGCAACACATACCATGCAGGCATCCGTTATAGCACCCTCTGGCAATGAACAGGTGCCAAAACATGCGTCAGGACATGTACCTGGGGATGCAGAGGCCACTAGTACTGGTGATGTTTTAGCAGCATTTCTTAGATCTTCCCGTATTACTAGTATGGGAACACTGCCGGTCACATTTGTGGTGATTGAGGATATCGTTCCCATAAAGATAGAGAAGGTCCCAGGTACTTTAAAATGTTTTAATTATTATTATATATAATCTAGAATTGAAATTTACTTATTGATCACTCTTTTTAGACTATTGATCCCATGATCGTTTTGCAGGAAATGATATTTTTTATAAACATCTAAGTGATATTACATTGGAGCTCTTTGGGCCCACCATATGTACACAGTGGAATGCCCAAAATCAAGATTTAAAAGATGAGCTCATTAACTGTTTAGTTGTACTGTTTGGTGATAAAATATTCAACCGAACCAAGGTCCTTAAGAAAGCTGGTACCTATCTAAAGTATGCAAGGGAGCAATATAGGTCGCATTTAGAGAAGAAAACAAAGTACGAGCATCCCCCCATGATTCTAGAGAGGGAGTGGAAGGACCTTGTGTCAGATGGAAAGGAGAAGGCTGAAAAGAAAAAAAGAAAGACACCACCGGGCCAAGGAAGGTATGTGATACTATCAACAATGTAATTATATACTGATTACTCTTTCTTTTTACATAATCTAACATATTTCAAACTTTTCATAGGCTACCCGACACATCGAAGGAAACAAAGGCAAGACTAGAAAAGCATGGGCATCACAAACTTGGCTCTGGTGGTTATATGAAATTAACCGCACAAAATGTAAGTATCAATAAATGAAATATTGCATCCCAATAATAAATTGAAAACAATTTTGGTTTTATCACACCATAGAAGCAAAATTCATGATCTTATGCAAAAAATATAGGGCTCTAAATTCAACATAGTTCCCATAGAAGAGGACCTGAATATTGCCTTCCAGCAAGGCTATGGAGCCATGTTTGAACGCCTAAGAGTCTTGACTGGGCAAACACAATCTTCCAATACATCTGAAATACAGGTAAATAAACTCAATAAAGTTTATTTAAAATTGAATACTTGTTCAATCTATTCAATATTAATTTCCACCATAAAGTAATTACATGCCTATTTGTTTTAAACATTCAAGCAATGATAATACTGCACATGACATTGGAATGGAGCCTGGTGAGGGTGGATCACAATGTACAGATGAAGGTCATGGTGTGCATCCTAGTACTTTAGAGCATGTAGAGTGTGATCAACATGTTGAGCATGATCAAGCTAGAGAAGATCATGAATATGATGTGGCCCCATTAGGTAAAGAGGACCACTCTAAAGTTCTTTTAAACATATTTAATTGCAATTGGTGTATTAATTAATGTAAACTTTCGTGTTTCAACTTTAGAGCATGTAGAGCATGATCAGGCTAGAGAAGATCAGGAACATAATGTGGCCCCATCAGGTAAAGAGGACTACCCTCATGTTCTCTTAAACATATTTAATTTCAATTGGTGTATTAATTAATGTAACCTTTCATGTTTCAACTGCAGATCAAGATTTAGAGGGTGTTCAACATGTTGAGCATGAGTCTATAACAAAAGTTTAGGAACATGATGTGGACCCATCGTGTAAAGAGAACCACTCTAATGTTTTTTTAATTAATGAAATACTTGTGACAATAATAATAAAACATATCAGTTTAACATTTCTTTCTTATTACGCAGACCCCCCTTGAGGCATCCACGTCATGAGTGCGACTAGGCATACATTAAGATCACAAGTAGAGGGAAAAACAACTAAAGGGGGACAAATATTGATTTAGAAAATGATACTCCACTTCAATTTATGTAGCTTTAAAAAAGAAACAAAAAAAAAGTGATTGTAATCATATCATGACAACCATATTTTTGATAATATGTAAAAACTGAAAAAATGAATATTATATGTTAATGAATGAATGTTATATGTTATTAATATGAATGAATGTTAAATGTTATTAATGGATGAATGAATGAATGTTATATGTTATTAATGGATGAATGAATGATTAATGATATATGATTAGATATGGGGAATTGAGAGTGATGTGAGGGGGGGTGAGGGGCCAAATGAGCTTCCACCGTCACGTGGTTGGCCCTTGTTAAGTAGAGAATATTAAACTATTCTTGAAACAAAGAGAAGCCAAACCAATATGCAAAGATGAAAGAAAGTGCTAACTTTTCGATGGTGGCAGAAAAATGATTCTTTATACCCTGAATCCATGCTCTGCATCATAATTTGAAGTTGTTTCCATTCCAATGTTCTAAGTTTAGTTTGTTTGTATGGTGTTGTATGAATACCACATTGTGTTGTGTGTGGATTTGGTCTCAAAGCTCTGTTTCTTCTATTTTTAGTGGTGACATAACTCTAAAATTTGACTTTTGGGCATAATAGGTTAGTGGAAAAATTGACAGCTCTGAAGGGTTTAGAGGCTCGATTGAGATAGATACATGGATATTTGGATCTTGTTGTTGATGGGAGGCTTCGACTTAACCATGAAATTTTGTATCATCTGTAGGTATGCAAAAGTTTCTCTACTTATATTCATTCTTGATCATAAATGTTGTAAAAAAATTAATGCTTCAAACTTAAGATTCGTTTCATTGTTATAATGATCAAAATGTTATACTTTGCTATACATTCAAGCATTCTCTTGCCCCCTACCCTTTGCTCTCTCCCCCCTCCTTTTAAGAATTTTCTGTCATAAAAGATTCACATTTCTGTCTCATTTACACAAATTTATCTAAAGCGCTAGGAGTGAATAAAGATATGTAAAAGATGATGGATTATGTCTAAACAACAACTTTACATCTTATAGCTAATTAAATCCTTAATATTTGAATAGTTTAGAGCTTGAATAATACTTGTATATGCATGTGTAGAAATAAGGGAGCCTATGTGAAGATTGAAATTTAAAACATCACTTTGGTATTTTTCTTTAGGTAGTGAAATGATATTTTGGGTAATACAAACCTACACACACATTGATATTTTTTGACATTGCATTAAATAAAATTTTTTCTCGTATACCTACCCTCGACTAGACATGGAGGTATATAATATTGGTTTTTGGGTTTATTCTGTAAGTAGTTAATTTCAGAGGAAGACTAAAATAGTCTTAATGTCCTGTGTTAGGTGTGAAAGCATATGAATCACTTGCTGAAGGCACCATTTTGTATTCATCCAAAAACTGGTTTGTTCTTTTTTTTTTATGTTTTTTGCATGTGTTTTTTTTAGGTTCTAGAGATGTAGCTCGGCTCTTTCCTTTGCACTTTTCATCTATTTTGATGATTACAGTAGATTGTCCTCATAATTTTTCATGTAGATCTATTTGTAACCTTATTTTCTACCAATCAATTTGCAAACCACTCACATATTTAGGACCATTTCACTAACTTGTAGTCATCGATTACTTCATATGTTGTAGGTTGTGTCTGTGTGCCAATAAATCCTGATGATTGCGAGAACTTTAATCCTACAAATGTACCCAATATTTCTCAAGTAAAAGTCTTACCTTATTTTATAATACTTTAAATGGTTAATTGAAGGTGCTTCTTTAGATCTGGGATAGTTGAAACCTAGACTAAAATATGGTATTAGATGGGAAGTATAATGATAAAACTGAGGTCCATTGAACACAAATTATGAACATAATTTATTTGACTATGAATAGTTTTACAATTATAATTATTTCTCCTTTACCTACCTCTGCATTAATGAAAAAGATAGTAGATATTGGAAGTTCATTACATGTCTTATGTATGTGTTAGTATTTTAATTTTGTTTAAGTTGTTCAAGTGCTTGATTAGGTCAAGAATATGTTCTACAAGCTTTGTTCTCTTAACACTACTCAACATTTTCCCTACATATTTTCTCTTCAATCCAGACGTTTCTTAACTCCTTCCTTTGTTAGCCCTTGGTTGTTCTCAAGTGTAATGCTTTTTCTATGCAGCTATGCATCTTGCAGTTGTATGTATGATTAGTCATTAGTCTCCGTGATGGTACATTTCAACGAATATATTTTTTTTAAAAATTGCATTGTTTCATTGCAATTTCGACGAAAACCACCGACAAATCACCAAAAAGGTCCAACAAAGTTGCTATAGCTATGACGAAGGCTTTATCGTAACTCCTTGCCCATTTCAACACAATTTCGATGAACTTTTGGTGTTGTTTTGGCGCTACTCCTTGCCATTTCGTCGAAATGGTGACGAACTTTTGGTGTTGTTTTGACGCTACTCCTTGCCCATTTCATCGAAATGGTGATGAACTTCTAGTGTTGTTTTGATGCTACTCCTTCCCATTTCGTCGAAATGGCGACGAACTTTTGGTGTAATTCGTTGGTGGATACACGAAGTTTTCATCGATATTCTGACGAACATCCCAGTCATTTTATGATGCCGACGACCAACGAATCTGTGCCATTATTTCGATGTTTAATTTTTTGTCAGCCTTTTGACGAAAAAAAAGCGACGAAAATGTTTTCGTCATTTTGTCACTTTTTCGACAAAGATTTGTTGAACGACCGACGAATTTCCATCAAAAAATGGTGTCAAATTTAGTAGTGTGGTTAGATTTAGATCTCAGAAATCCCAATGACAACACATAAGTATTGAATTTCTGGTACCACATTCTAGGAGAATAATTAAGACCATGTACAAAGACTTTTTCAATTTGCAAACCAGATTTTCTTTACCTTTAACCTCAAAATGCTCTGGTTGTGACATATAAATCTCTTCCTCCAAGTCACCATCAAGGAACATTATCTTCACATCCATCTATTCCACTTCTAGATCATACACTGCTACAAGTGATACAAGAACCAAATAGATGTCAACTTTTCCACAAGAGAGAAAATCTCACCATAGTCAATTCCCTCCACTTGAGAATACCCCTTAGCAACCAACTATTCCTTATACTTCTCAACACTTCCATCTAGACCATATTTTCTCTTGAACACCCATTTGCATCCAACGGGTTTTCATCCTTTAGCAAAGGGTACCAGATCGCATGTATCATTTTTCTTCAATGCAACCATTTCTTCATCCATGGCTTTCATCCAGGAATCTACATCATCCATATCCATAGCTTCTCTAACAAACCTAGGCTCATTAGTGTTAGCAATGAAAGAAAAAACATAATTTGAATCCAACAATGAATATCCAAACCTCTCTGGTGAAAATCCAAATCTATCTGGTTGTCACTTCTCGCATGTAGACCTCCTCACTAGCTGAGGTTGAGGTTCTTCATCTTCTTCAAAAATTTATGAGCTTCTCAAGTTCTCCTCATCATCAAGTCCATTCTGGGCTTCAGGTTCAACTTTCTTAGAGTCAAGAGGAAGCTGAATCACATCTTTCTTTTGTTCTTCTATAGGTTGCAAAACAATGGAAGAAGGTTTCATCTTTATGAAGATAACACTTTGACTGTAGAGAACCTTTTCAGCCATTGGATCCCAAAGATTGTATTGTTTCACACCAATACCATATCCAATGAAGATACACTTGACTGCCAAGGTTATTTTACAACTTCATCCTTTTCTCTCTTGGCACATGAGCATACACCTCACAACCAAACACACAAAGATGTCTCAATGAGGGATTCTTGCTTGACCATGCCTCCATAGGTGTCTTATCAACAAGAGTTGATGTAGGAGATCTGTTTATTGGATAACATGTACTGGCAATAGCTTCAGCCCAAAACTTTGTTCAAGACTAGCTACACTTAGCATACTCCTAGCCCTCTCCATCAACATCTTGTTCATTCTCTCTACAACTCCATTTTGTTGAGGGGTATATGGAGTTTTCTTATGCCTTTCAATCCCATGTTCTTTATAGAACTTATCAAATTTTGTGGAACAAAACTCACCACCATTGTCAGTCCTCAAACACTTTATCTTCCTACCAGTCTAATTTTCTACCAAGGCCTTAAACTCCTTAAACCGAATGAATACTTTAGATTTACTTCTGAGAAAGTAAATAAATGTCCTACTGTAATCATCTATGAAAGAAACAAAATATATAGATTTTGATAATGAAGGAAGATTCATAGGACCAAAAACATTAGAATGCACATATTCCAAAATATCAGAAGACTTGTGAGAACTGTGATAAAATTGAACACGGTTTTACTTTCCATAAACACAATGTTCACAAAAATTGAACTCAAGATTACAATCATCAAGCCCCTCAACAAGACATTTATTTTTCAGGGTTCTTAAACCCTTTTCACCAATATGACCAAGTCTTCGGTGTCAAAGCATTGTCTTCTCAGCAGGTAAATTCATCTCCAAAGCATGGGCACCCTTGGGTACCCAAAAGCACGACCATCAGAAGTAGATGCAACTATCTTCTTTGTTGCTAGTTCCAATGGTGAGGATAGTGACTTAGAAGTTATTTTCTTATTTTCCAAAGAAGAACTATTGCACTAAATTATGCATGCATCTAGTTGTTCAAAAAAAAGTGGCTAGTTGAACTCCCTTAGCAAGCACCATAGCTTCTCTTGTCATCTTGCATCCTCCATTCGATAAAACAACTTGCACACCCACATCATTCAACTTACTTACAGAAAGAAGGTTCTGTGCCAAACCAAAGATATGAAGCACACCATCGATCCCCTTCACTCTACCATATGGGAATCTTATCTTGACTCTTCCATGGCCAACAATATTCAGGTGAGAGTCATCACCTAGGTACACCTTCCCACCATCATAACTTTCATACTTAGAAAACCAATCTCAATGCAAAGTCATGTGGAAAGAAGCACCAGAGTTTATTAGCCACACATCTACAATGCATGCATTGCCAAGGTAGTGAAAAAATCATCTGCATCATCCTAAGAGGATTTATTAGATTTAGAATTGAAGAATGTCTTCTTTTTCTTTTTTTCTCTTCCTTACAATCTTTGCGGAAATGACCAGGTTTGTCGCAATTCCAACATTTCACCTTGGTCTTACCAGGAGACTTAGATCTTCAATGGGATATGTATTCTAACTTTTCTTGCTTTGTGTTCTTCTTTTTTCCTTTTTTCTTTCGTTCTTCCTCAAATTGCCAAAGCCTCAGCTGTTTCATAAGATTTTCTCTGCATCTCTTTAGATGCAATGACACAACCACTTCACCCATCTTAAAGGTGGTAGTGGTACTATCAATGGCCATGACAAGGTGATCTCAAGAATCTAGTAGCAAACACAACAAAGTCATGCAACGATCCTCCTCCATTTTCACACCAATAAAGTTCAATTGGGAAACAAGCATGCTAAATGCATTCAGGCGATCTGTGACAAATCCTCCTTCATCCATCCATAGAGAATACATATTCTTTTGTAGGAACAACTTATTTACCAAGGATTTATCCTGATAAATATGAGCAAGTTTCTTCTAAAGAAGTGCAGTAGTCTTCTCTTCATGAACATTTAGGAGTACTAAATTAGCTAAACATGGTCTTATCAAACCCTTAGCCTTCTAATCCATCAAATCCCAATCTCTGTGTTTCATGCTCATTGGCATAGTTCTAGAAACAGCCGTCCACAAGTCATGGTCTACAAGCATTTCTTCCATCTTGACTTTCAGAGCTCAAAGTTGCCTCCGTTAAACTTATTTATCTCAATTCTACTAGATGTGCTTTCCATCTCCTTCCTACAATAGGGTCAACACAAAATTTGCAACAGACTCCCACTCAAATAAGATCAGTACAAAAAACCCTTTAACCCACAATAGGAAACAGAGGTGATCAGGCTTTGATACCAACTGAAAGGAAACACAGGTGGCATAAATGGTTTCCTACACTGAATCTATTAGGAGAGAGTTGCAAAAAATTCTAAACTGGAATTAACATTTACAGATTCAAATGCACATCTAAAAAAAATAAACAAATATTCAAAATAGAAGAAACTCATAACACAACATATACGTGGGAAAACCCTTTCAGGAAAAAATCCACACTCCAAACACTTAGCTCAATTGTATTAATCAACAACAACAGTTACAATATAATCTTAGAGCTATGCTCTTCAGGAGATTTCACACTATTACAAGATTTTGGAATAATTTCGGTAGCATAACAACATCTCTGAAAATCTTCAACCTGTCTCATAAAATGTGCTAAGGCACCAACATATTTAAATAGATCTCAACATGAAAAGGTAGGCTCCCATGGTTTCCAAAACCAACTTCAAATCCTAAAAGGTAAGTTGTGTCAAAAACAATAACTTGCTAATCCATGAAATGTTGTACATAGCAACTTCCAAAAGCAACAACACCAATCTCATCTATAACGGTCATCTTGCCAAATACAATGTAAGTTCAACATAGAAACTACAATAACCAAGAATAGGTGCTTTCCTTACCTCACACCATTTAACAAATGTGAACTCCACCATAAATGTCAGCTGCTAAAATACAACTCCAATCCATCATAGAATTTGTAAACCAAGACTCTTTAGTCAACAAAGGAAATTTCCAAATCAATTTCCACTCCAAAATGGAAATATATGACATCTTCCCAAACTATAGTATCTTCCTTGAAGTGAGTTCCAACTTCCTAAAAAGTAGGGATTATGCCATCTCATCACCTACCATGTAGGATGCCACCCCACAAAGAGGTCCCACAAAGATGAATGACAACTTAGGAAGTTAATAACTTAAGATAAAAATAATTATGCAAAAATTAATTAAAAATAATTCACCATGTTGAGACTCTAAGGTTGAGACACCTTAATCCCAACACTTCCCTAATCTAATCTTCTTTCTAGTGCTATATTTTAATATTCTTTGAAATGATGCTACTTTCTAATACCATCTCAAAGAGGCCCGCAAGATATAGACAACTAAAATTAATATTAAATAATTAATATTCTATTATTTAATTAATTTATTCTCTATTTTCCTAGGTCCTAGTCTAAGGTAAATAATTTAATTTAATTGTTTATCTACATCTATCATATCTTACACCACCTATCCCATAAAATAAACCTATTTACTTAATTTAATCCTTCATGTCCCATCCTCCAACTCTCCCACTTGCACTAATCTTAATCTTAATCCACACCTAACCTACCCATTAAGTGGGTCAACCCTCCCCATCACATCAATCACATGGGCCTTGTACCCTTAAGGGTACAATCTCCCTCTCAATCCATTTCCTTGTGGCACTTGACACAATCTCATGAGTTGAGAGACCACCTCTCATCTCAACCTTTGATCCCATGATCAAATCTCAACCCTCCATCCATTTTTCTCCTATCCTATAGATATATCCATCATTTAACCATTTTATCAAAGATCTCACTCATTTTCATTGGAATGTCATTATGCTGTTAAAATTTCTAGTGAGCACACATCCTATCGACAATTGTGGGCAAATCTATAAAACGAAAGGCTTGACATTCGATTCTATGTTGGTTTGAGCTTTCTTGTATTATTTTGATATTTATTAAGGTTTTTATTGCAGTTTCCTTTCACTTTAAACACAAATTTCACTGCACACAAGAAATAATATGTCTAATATTACAAATACAATTATATGTGTAATTAGTACCATTCATTGGTCAACTACATATTCACATGTGAACATGTATATAAAAACCAACAAGCTGAGAATTATATTGGCTATGGAAGCAAAGTAGGATATTCCCCAGATGTCAAATTGGACTGGGGGGATTATGTTACAAATTGTGGGAAGTGCTGATGCAGGCGCTGTCCAGAGGGTTGGGATTGGAAGATGAAAATACGTTAAACGAGGCAGTGGGTTGAGACGAGAAAGAAATGCACTTCAGGATTAACTATTATCCACCATGTCCTCAGCCGGAATTGGTACTCAGACTTTCTCCTCACCCTGATCCCAACGCTCTTACATTTCTTCTCCACGACGATACCCCGGGCCTGCAAATCCGCAAGGATGGAAATTGGGTTGATGTTCAAAGTGTCCCAGGCGCCCTCACTGTTAATATTGCTGATGCACTGGAGGTAAGCAACCCCGATTTGCATTTATATTTTTCCTGTTTCTTTTTATTGAAGTTGAGAACTGTTTCGAAGATTTTGTTTTGAAAAGAAATATTAAATCGAACAAGTTACGAGATCTCCCATTTAAAGAAAAAAAGAGTTGTTTTTTCTTTTGGGTTGAGCGTGCAGATAGTAAGCAATGGAAGATACAGGAGTGTCAAACACAGGAGTGTAGTGAAGAAGGAGAGAGCAAGGATATCATGGGCCATGTTTTGTAATCCACGGGATGAAGTAATTCTTTCGCCTCTTCCGGCATTGATTGACAAAGACCATCCTCCTGTGTACGAAGGTTCGTCTTGGAAAGAGTATTTGCAGAGGTTTTACGTCAAAGGACTGGATGGAAAGGGGAATAGTCGTGACTGGTACATTTGTCCCCAACCATTGACGTAGATATTAATCTCAAAACTATTGTCTTAGAAGATGATGCCTCGTTTGGTTTCCGAGCTCATTGTCAACCTTTCTTATCAGTAGGTCTATCTTAAACGCCATATTAAACTTTTTTAATATTAATTCTCTTCCATGAATTAACAGATTTGGATTTGTTTAAAGAAAGTGGATATCAATTCTAAAGAAAGTGGATATCTTTCACTAAAGAACAAGGGTAGTTATTTATTTGAAGTTGGCTTCTTTATGTCTATTGAAAAAAGTAGATACCATTCACCAAAAACAAAAAGGGGTCAAGTGGGTTTTTTCTGAAGTTGTTTTAGTGGATATCATTAAAAATAAGGATTATTTATTCAAAGCTGGCTCTTACATCTATATATATAAAAGTGGATATCATTCACTAAAGAACAAGAATGAATGGATTATTTATTCAAAATTGGCTTTCAAATCTATATATATAAAAGTGGATATCATTCACTAAAGAACAACAATGGGTTATTGTTCAAAGATGACTACCTACCACACTCATAGAAGTTTTAGTCTAAGGCTAAGGCTCATGATCCTATATCAAGTCACTAAATGATTATACGAATTTGATATAAAACCTTCCAACAACAACACAAATTAAGTTAATGGTGAAAATTATTTTATAAAGAAATGAGTGTGATAGCTTACATATTACTTAGAAATGAGTGTGATAGCTTACATATTAATTATGTGATTTAACATGAGTCTAATCAAATACACATTTGAAATTCTTTGTACTATAGGATTATTTAAGATCTAATATTTGAAAAGGAAATAAACTTTCCTTAAACTTAGTCTAGGCTAACCTAATAAAGCATACATGTAAGCACAATCAACCTAGACGAATTAATGATGCTAATTGGATCTTGATATTATGATAGTCATCAGTTATTAAATGTAAGAAAAAAATAGAATATATTGTACTTGCCTCAATAACTAAAGAATGTCTAAAGATTGATACAAACATTGAATTTGATTATAACCTCGAAATCAAGAATAAACGATGGTAGACTGGTATTTGAATCTTAGTCAAAATATTTTTCTTTGATTGTGCATGGATAAATCCAAAGATCAAGGAAAACTTTATACTATACCAATGAACCTATATTGTATAATCTAGAACCTTTTGTTCTTCACTTCACCTAGTTCAACTTAGTTTTTTCTACATCTAATATGCAAACATTGAATTTGATTACAACGTCAAATTTAGGAACAAATAATTTGGTAGACTAGCATTCAACTCCAAATTAGAATATTTTATATTGATTGTGCAAGGATGAGTCCAAAGATTAAGGACAAATTCATAGTTGTGAATATGTCATGTACTTGTGAACTTGTATTATGTAATCTACAATTGTATGTTCTTCACTTCACTTGATTCAACTTTTTTTTTTACATTCTAATCTATATGAGGGCTAGCAATATTTATAAATACCTTGGTAGTGTTGTTGGTATGTCACAAGGGACATATTCTCCTAGGTCAACCTACAAATAATACATGTAAATGATTAAAAATAAACTCACCAATTTCATGTATATGCTCCTAGGATGTTCATATAAAATTAAATTCCTTTTAGTTCACCAAATACAACTATTTTTTCTCCTTAGAATGAGAGAAGATTCATGAATATTTAATATTCTACCTAAGTATATTACTCATAAAAAAAGATGAGATAACATATGATTGTTGCCTCTAATGATGGAGAATATTACACCACATAATTATCCTCTCCTTTTTGTGCTCAAACCCAAGCTCACATCCTATCTATATAAGTCCAATTAAGAAATGAAGGGATATGGTTGTTTAACTTTTCATCATTATGAATTATCATGTATAATAGAGACTTTAAAATCCTCCAAGAAATATTACATTTACATAAAATTCAAAAAATGTTATCTCACTTCATACTCCATAATTTGAAACTACACTTGTTGTGGAAAAAATGTAACTACATGGATGTCTAGGTACTTGAATTAGTATCCAATGTACTTTTATTTCTATTTTCCTTTGTTACTTGATTCCTCAACTATCCCCACATTTGAATCTGATTATTTTTTTCACATTTTTCTACTTTGTTCATAACTATGTCAATTAATTAATCGTCTCAAAATCCATTCAAATCATGCGGATGTCTATATCAAGAAAATAATTTAATATGTGTTCATAGAGTAAACTAAAATAAATTAGAAATATAATTTTTCACTCATCTATGAATCCAAACTAAAAAAATAATCTTGAGTGCTATCATGTTTCTATCTTTTAAATAATGTGTATATTAACTTAAATAAAATACATATTTAAAATGGTTGAAAAAGGTAAATATTTTTCTTATTATTCCCCTTTGAGATATTAATGACATATAAGACCTCCTTGAAGGATTTCTCATTCAATTATGGTCATTACGCACATACCTTGTAATTGTCCTACAAGTTGTACATACATCAAAGCCCTTCTTCTAAATCAATCATATATATCCTTTAGGCTAAAGCACTCTAGTGTGTCCCACTTTTAGGAAAACCCTATTTTATAATCTAAAATCACATATTGATTGAAAAATGCATAGGGTATTTAGTTGACCCCAACATAAGGGGCTAATTTAATTCTCTTAGATTAAATCTAAGCAATGGAGTCTCCTCTACTCTTATCAATATTTTAATAAGAAATTATTTTTTCTCACATTTTGGGAGGTCAAAGGAAGTCATCTAAAGGAATTATTTTGAAAGTATATAGATTTTAATGTTAACATTCTAAAAATAAATCTTTAATATTTTTTAATATGATTATTTGTTAATTACATAATCAAATAGTACACTACAAAAACTAATGATCTTTACTCAAAACACTAAAAAATATTAATAAATAATAATAGAGAAATATAAAAAAATGCACTACACTCTACATTGATTTGCTTGTTTCAAACAAAAAAATAATTTCAACATATACACTAAGAGAAAAACATTTCAATAAAATATAGGTTCAATTTTCTATTAGTACTAGTTAAAGCAATAATAATAAATAAAATGTTCAACAAAAATTTACCAAAAAATATTTGTAAACTAAATATTATATTTGATGATGGATGGGTGAATAAAGCCATGTCCTTCATGTAAGACATTTGATAAAACTCGATCATAAGAGACAAAAAAATTGAACTCATTTTAATGAAAGACCTTGATTTGAAGGAAAATTAATCGGTATGTGTCAATGGGATTCCAATGAAGGTCACATAAGTTCAAACAAAGGTTTATTTCGATGTTTAAACACCAAAAAGTACATGGGAAGATATCTCCAACCTTCAATCAAAGGTCCTTCATTCGAAGGGAACTCAATCAAGCATGTTGATTCAACCCTTATATGGCCCTTGAGGTTTTGGTCACCATATTTTCAATTAAAAAATGCTAATTTGGTATATATTTTCAACAATCAAATGAGGCTACCATGAAATAAGATTTTGCACAATTGTACCTCTAAAATAAGCTTTCAAAAAATGTCATTTACTATATTTTTATATAATTTTATAGTTATTTTCTATAGAACATAGGTATTTTTCCAAACATAAAACTCTTTATTACACCTATGCAAAATTAAAAGTAGGCATTTTTTAAAACATGACCACCCTCCATATTGATGTCCTTGTTTCAAACAAAAAATATTATTTTAGATATAACAAAAAAAATTATGGGGTGGGTCAACCTCCAATAGTATGCCCACTTTTAACTTTAACTCTAAGCCTAACTCTAACTCTAATTCTAACTCTAACCCTAACTCTAACCCTAACCAAATTTAACTCTAATCCCAATTTTAACCCTAACCAAATTTAACCCTAATCCCAAATTTAACTCTAACTCTAACCCTAACCAAATTTATTATATAATAATATTGTTATATATCTAATAATATAATAAAATAATATATTAATTCATGTTATGTGTTGCGTCGTGACTACTACTAGCATATATATCTTAAATTTAAGATATATAAATTACGATGAGATATACCGAGGCGTTTAATTTTTCATCATTCAACTTTAATATAGATATATTAAATTGAAAAATTAAATGCCTTGATATATCTCAGCATAATTTATATATCTTTTATTTAAGATATATATGCTAGTAGATATATAACAAAAAAAATTATGGGGTGGGTCAGCCTACAATAGTATGCCCACTTTTTTGGACAAATTAGGACATTGAAATCATAATTTTTCACCATTTTTTTAGTTTCTGACACCTATAGCAACCAAACCATTATGAATTTGAAGTTTTTTTTGCATATATATATAATTTAGAATTAATTTGTGAATTTTTTATGAAACTTTCAATAACTCATTGTTATAGTCAATTGTATTTTTAAAAGTGACATTTATTTGGTAAATCATAACTTTACTTATATAAAGGATAAAATTACATAATTTTAAATACAAATTTGTAACACCAATATCTAGTACATGAATGATTTTTCATTTTAAATTTTGTTGCATAATTTTTTAATAACTTTTGAAGTGAGATTAAATATAATTCAAACATAGGTTTATTCATTAACACAACTTTTTTTGTATTCATTTGAATTAACCTTTTTTGTTGAAATAAGAATATGAATAACTAGTACATATATATTTTTCAATTTTTTTTATATTTTACTATTTTTCTATATGTGTTGAATAGATGCCTTCATAATTAAGAAAAAACTATCTTCAGTAGAAAATAAGAATTAAATATAATAATCAAATTAAATGTATTCATTGGGGTAAGGGGCCTAGGTCGATTGGCTAAAGCATCTTGTTGTAGGCAAGAGGTCACAAGGTCTAGTCTCCCCCCACACCCGTGGTATCGGAGGACATGTCATGCCAGCATCACCAGTCATGTGAAAAATGTGAAAAAAGCTTACCAGGCATACTGCAATTTATAGGGGGATGGATACCCGACGATTCCTACAGTCTAAAAAAATTTAAATGTATTAATTATTATACTTTTTGGAAAGCTTACTTTGAGTGCTAGGAACCTACCAAATGACATGTCTAGTTGATTCCATTTAAAGGTTCAACCTGAGGTTCGAAGATGAAAATTCGAAGAAAAATCACAAACATGAAGGTGTTAATTTTTTTGAGCGATCATTGTGAACCTCCAAACAAAGGGTAACATTCATTCGAAGTTCTTGAGTGTATCACCTTCGAACAAAATCCCCTTCATTCAAACATAGTTTGGTAGTTTAAGCATCCAATCATTTGAAAAAAGTGTTGGAACACAAAGTGGATACACTATTGTGTGTTTACTCGAGTATGGAAAATATGTGTCTAAAGTATAATTAATTTGAATTAAAAGTTAATAATAAATAAAATATGTAACAAAAAATTAGAATAAAACTATGTATTTTTAGTTATCAACTTTAATGATCTATGTTTAGAAAATTTCAAATTGATATTTATTCTATCTCAAGTTATGTGATATGAGAAAATATTACTCATTAAAAATACTATAATTCTTTAAAAAATATTTAAAAATAAGACAAACCATGTTTTTTAATTTTAAAATAGCTATTTAGAATACACACACAAAATTTTGCAAAACCAC
The DNA here is from genome assembly GCA_007258455.2 of Sequoia sempervirens. Lineage (NCBI taxonomy): Eukaryota > Viridiplantae > Streptophyta > Pinopsida > Cupressales > Cupressaceae > Sequoia > Sequoia sempervirens. The sequence continues at coordinate 79,253 of VDFB02070540.1, forward strand.
TAGTTTAAATGATCTTCAATTTCTCAATGGTTTGCTTGCTATTAATGAAAGAAAGTACAAATTTGGTGAAAAATGTTGATTTAAGTGTCCAACTTAGGCCAAAAAGTGGAATACACCATTATACTTCCACCTTAATATAATTATGTGAAATTATGAAAAAAAATTACTAGTAATGAAAGTTATGCATGCAAATGTCAATCTATAGAAGTAAAAAAATTGAAAATTTTGATAGAACTTGTTCTTTAATTTATTACTTGAATATACCTAGAAAATACCATAATTTATTAATTTATATTGTCCTTATATTTTTAATTTTTATTTAGTATAATTAATTTATGATGCAGGGGAAGCATGTGTTTTGGGGGAAGCAGGAGTTTGTTTTCTTTTGTCATTGCACTTGAAGTAGTTAAGCAACGGTTTTGGGAAAGAAGAACTAATTTTGCATAGTTTTGGAGAGTATCGACTGTTGAAGAAGGTCAATTTTCTTTGGCTGAGAGAGGGGAATCGAAGGGAGTTTTCAAATTGGAAGAAAGGAGAAAAGAGAACGAACGACATGAGAGAAAGGATGGGTTGAAGGAGAGAACTACTTGTCATTGAAAGTTTGGTAATAGCCAAGTACAAAGTTTGGTAATAGCCAAGTACAAAGTTTGGTTATAGCCAAGTACAGAGGGGTTTGTTTGTTTTCCAAGGAGAATGAAAATGGAAAACCAAACTACTAATGAAAGAAAGAGTTGAATATGAGGTTGCATATTTGGAATAGTATGATGATAGACATGAAGGAAAAGGAGAGTGGAGGTGTGAGTTTGAATTAGTAGCAATATTTGTATATCGATCCCTTTGTAGGCCATTTTGTTTTGCTCTGTCATATTAAAAGAAAAACCTTGTTTTTTCTAGTTTGGTCGTTGGAGTTTATTTCTTGTTTAGTTGCTAGATGAGTTAGTTCCCTGTCATGTAGAGGATGTCGATTGAGGAAGTAGTTAAGCAAAGGGGAACCGATTCCTTTCTAAGTGATTGCATTCATTATGTAGATTGAGCTTGTTGTGTTTTGCTTTATTTTTTTTGACGTGTTATTTACTTATCAACAATTGGTTCACCATCATTTTGGTATTAGACTGAGCAAGATCTAGGAGATTGAAGAAAAAGGTCTGGTGGTATTTTTGACAAGTATACATGTGTGTGGAAGTTTTGACAAGTTAAAAGGAAGAATCTGTGTACTAAGAGACTAGGCAAAGGAAAAGGAAAGAAGCTCTAAGTGAGGTATCATGAAGTGGAGAAGAGAAAATAAAAGATGTAACAATGAGAGAGAATCAAACAGAAGGACAAGCTGAAGGACAATAAGATTTAAGACAAGATGATGCAAAGTTTGATCAAGAAATGACAAATTTGAGAAGAGATTTAGAGAGATGCAAGTTATTGGTGAAGCAACAACTTGAGGAAAGAAGTCAAGAATATGATTAGGGTTGACCATTGAAAAGGAAGTTGAAGTGGCTTGTACAAATCATTGTCAAGCACAGAAAAAGGTAGAAGATGTCTGCCTTGAAAGAAGGAAAAGCATTGCCATGTCATGAAGCTGACATGGAAGTAGAGTCTAAAGAAAAGAAAACGAAGACAAAAATGGAAGATAGAAAGGAAAAGGTTGGTCAGGAGGATGCAAGAAACCTTGAGAAGGAAAAATAGACAATGTACATGAAGATGAAGAAACACAAGTATTGATTGATGCAATATCAATGGAAACGAAGTTTGACATTCCTTTAGAAGTAGCTTGGAAGAAGTTTGAAGAGTGCACATGTCAGGTAAATGAAAGAAAGTTGTTTTTGATGATTTTAGGAATGATGCTTCTAAATCTTTCAAAGCAATTGTTGACAGAAAGAGTTTAAAAGTGGAAGATGAAAAAGATGTTAAATCAAATGGTGACAATGTTATATATGAATGGGAGATGGAGTTTTGGAGGCTTGTAGATGCAAAGGACATAAGAAGGAGAAAATGAAAACAAAAAAAGAAAAACAAATGAAAATAGGTTGAACACACAATCATTGTTACAAAATGATGTTGGAAGACACAAAATAAGAGAATGAAGGTGATTTTTGGTTGGAGATTTCATGTGTAGGAGCACATGCTTTGCTTTGTCTCCTTGGGAGTTTGATGCAGGGGCATCATGTTTTTGGGGGGAAGCAAGAGTCTGCTTTCTTTTCTCATTACCAGCAATGAAATATAAAGTAATGAACACAAATGCACAAGATAACACTATATATATGTTGAAAACCCAAGAAGGAAAAAACCATGGTGAGGAATCTCACAATATATGAAGCTCACTGCTTACAAAATTATATTTTGTTTTAAGGCTCACTACCTAAGGAAGCACACTGCTTCTTGAAGGACTTGCAGGCTAAGGCATACAACCTTAGGGAAAGATACAAATGACTTGCAAGATGAGGCATAAAACCCTAGGGAAAGATACAAGGACATGTTGAAGTGACTCACTATCTAATAGCATGATACATGAAGATTTAGAATTACAACATATATCTACAATACACTCTATTGAATGAGGCGTTAAAGTGCATCTGAATTTTCTTTTCCACAACTTACTCCATCATTCCATACTCACACACCACCACTCACCTTGCGACTATTTTTTTCCTCCATTTATATCCTCCACAAGATCACAAAATGCTAATTAGGTCAAACAAAATAGAATACAAATAATGATCCCAACAAGTTGGCCACAAAAAGCATAATTATGGTGAAAGTGGTCCTATCCAAGATATAGAGAGGACCAAAAATAACTTATTACATCTTCCAATGTGATTCCAAACAACACACATGCTGGTGCACATCCACCCAGGTTGGAAAAAATGAAAAATGTAGAAGAAATGTGTAGCACATTTCCAGTCGGCCCAAAAACACACTTTCAACTGAATTTACTTAATTTGGTTCCTAACAAGATAGGACAAGACCCAAAAATAACTAAACGTGCAACCTCAATTGCAATGCAAACCCCCAAGCACATAGTGCAATCAAGAGAACAATCCTCGTATGCACTTAAAATCGGTCATCACATTTAATTAATTAAATACTAGCTATTTAATTAATATTTCGACTACGTATAAATAAATCCTCAATTTATTTATATTGTTCATTTTCTAAATTCTCCAAATCTAAAATCATATTCTTCTAAATTAATTAAATATATTAAACAAATTTCCATAAGCTTGTTTTATTTAATTAATCTTCACTAATCTTGATTAGGAATTCAAGCACATGTCTACAACTTTTTGTGCCGCCTCACCAAGGTCACATGAAATTAAATAATTCTAATTTTTAATTAGAATTATCTTCAACCAATTTTTAAGCACATGGCTTATTCCTCACACACTTCCACTGATTTGTAAACACATGGTCTTTTCTTCCCACACTTTAGTATTCCATCCATTTGGCATGTTGCCTATTGGTCAAGAGATTCTTCCATCCATTTAGCATGGTGTCTTTGGTCAAGGGGACAACATCTTGATCCTCTCCATCTACATCATTCATTCTTCTTGTTCGAATTTGGACCGTCGATCATTGCCACCTCACAAGATGCTTAGAAAAGGTTATAAATATAACCCTTTGGCATTGTATTTTTCATCCAGTTTTGAATAGAGTTATCATGCAGGAATATTGTTTGAGCTTGGGAGAATTATGGAGTCTTATAGTTGCATTTTATATCATGTTGTGCATCATAGTTAAATCTTAGAATAACACTTTGCTTCGTAATTTTATTTTATGTCATCCTTTGCATCATAGTTGCATTTTAGATTATCATATTCATAGTTAGCATTTGAGCATATGGAGTATCATCTTAGTTTTCCATAGTTTACATTTGGGCATTTTTAGAATCATCACATCTCAATACCATAGTATCTACCTTGAATCATGTAACATCATCATCCATTCATCATAGTATCCATTATCCTTTCCATCGTATAGTTTCATGTAGGAATTTAATTGGCTTGCATGTTGAATACTAATCGCATTTCTTAAGTGTCATTCTAATAGCCTTTTTGCACATAGAAATATGAGGGCCAAAGGGTTAAAGGAATCTTTAAGAATAGAGGACAATGAGACGTTCTTAAAAGATTTATTTTGTAGAAATTTAGAGTAGCTTCTTTACTTTGAATCTTTGATATAATTCGTTTCATTAAGGTTTGTGTTGATTTACTAACTTTCCAAATTTCACACACACACAAAATGACAACCACTGTGGGGCCTTGCCTTGTTTTTTTTTTAACATTTTGGAAAATTTATGTTCACAGGTTCAGACGTGAGACTTTTGGCACATATTGTAGATATGTTTTGGTGCATCTTGCATGAGAAATGGAAAATTTTGCAAATTTCCAAAAAAGTTCACCAGAGTTCTAAAACATGTTTTTGAGTTTTAGAGCATATTGCATGAGTTTTGGCACATATTGCATGAATTTTAGAAAATATTGCTTGTGTTTTGGTGCATTTTGCTTCTAGATTGGCACATTTTGTCTTTGTTCTAGCGCATTTTGCAGTTTTCCTATTTTTCACCAAATCCAAAGGATAATACTCAGTGTTTTTATTTTGTAGGTTTGCCAGATTCACTCTCAAAGACTCAAACATAAACTACCAACATATTACAGGGGCTAGAAGTGATTTATTTGTTTCCTTTTGGTTAAGTTAGGAACATAGCTTAATTAAAAGGTTAATGAACACCATGTCTTTCGTGCTTGATGGATGGTAGGCATATGGTCTCCCCTTAACTGGGTGACAAAAAAGCCAGAACCATTCACTTTTTTTGTGCGAGTGTGAGTTGAGTATATCGTGTGTGTCCTCTCTTTTTTTACACAAAAAAAAGATTGATCGAACTACAAATGTACTTGCTTGCTTTTTTTTATCCATAGAGGGTCTCCCTTGTGGGAAAAAGTAATCACCCAAGGGAACAACCCAACTAGTAACATGCTAAACCCAAGCGACTTCCAACTGGGATATAAATGTGGGTACTTGAACAAAGGCAAGTTTCACAAGGATAGTTCCGATGAGAAGGGAAACAATGGTCTCTCACCGCATGGATTATCCCTCACAAAAAAAATGCCTATATTAAAACCCTTTGTGTAGAAGGGCCAAAATCCTTAATCTATTTGTTGGTGCAAGAACGGTTGTTCTGAAGCCGTCCCACATTCTTGCGGCTTTTAGTAGTAATGAAAAATATGCCATGGGAGATTCATGGGTATTGATGCTTGGCTGCCCCGTAGAAATGAGTGTCATGGAGGGGAGCTAGTGGGGTCAAGCATCTAATCATCTGCTATAAGTAAGCGCAGCTAGAGTAAAATCCAAGAGGGAATTCAACAAATATAGTCCTACACAGCTTAAGTTGTACATGTTTGATGTGTCTTTACCAATGTGTTTTTGAACCAATTTCAATCACAAACATCACATGTTGAAAGTGAAAACCCTAATTTAGAAAAAACATTCATCAAAACAACCAAGTCTCTAACTGGAAAATCTGAAGAATCAAACAAAACTCCAGGAAATGGTGTTATTCTCCTAGTTTGGCACATCTTGTAACTTTTCTAGTGCATATTGGTTGCCTTCTAGCACATCTTACACTTGTTTTGATGCATCTTGCACCTTTTCTGGCACATTTTGCACTTGTTTTGGTGCATTTTGCACCTATTTTGGCACATTTTGTCTCTATTTTGGCGCATTTTGTAGACCACAAAACTAGTTACCTAGATTCATCTCCTGTTTGACAGTTAGTCTCATCCCGGGAATCCTCATCAGTGTTCAACCATTCCTTAGGTACAACAGAGTCTAAACATGTGCTTTATCAAATGATTTCATGAAAGATTAAAATTTGGAAACTCAAGTCCAAAGTTCTTAGTCCAAGAGAACATCAAGAACATCTCTCAACACTCTACGAATTTATAGAGAGGTTGGTCTTCAATTTCTACAAAAGAGCTTCAAAGAACAATCCCAACTTGTACTCATTTTACTATTGTTAAAATCCAAGAATTTTCCAAATATTTGAGTATCTTGTAGAGGAAGAAAATTTGTCTCCGGTTTCATAGTTTGAACCAAAATTTCAAAACTTTCTCAAAGTCCAAAATCATTCCTTAGGTACCTTAAAATATAAACTTGTTAAAATTGACCTCTACAAGTGGAATTTTCCAAACTAAACTAAGATCTGATATCTCAAAGTACCAAATCACCAAATTTATCACACCTTGATTATTAATCCTAGTTTCATCATTAGGATTTATCATCCTCTCATCATGAAATGAAGCTATATAGTCAAATACAACTTAGTCTCATTAGAATTTTTCATTCTATTTGACTTAGTTGTAATCCTTGGTACTTTTCCAAAACTTAGATCAAAGTTTGGTCTAAACTATAACACTTATATGCCCGTTCAAACAAGGTTACAAAAATGGAAACTCAAGGAAAAAGGACTCAAAAATCAAAACATTAAAGAGCCAAACATTGAAACTTCAACCATTGGAACTCCTAACATTGAAATTCCAACCATTGAAACTCCAATGATTGAGACTCAAAACACCAAAACTCAAAACAAGGAAACACAAAACACCATGGTAGAAGCTGAAGAGAATCCTTTTCATGGACTCAACAACACTGAAAGGGATGAAATAACCGAAGAAGTTATCCAACATGCTGAACAAGACCCCAACTTCCATAAATTTTTAGAAAATATTTTTGAAAGAAATGGGGAAAAATACCTGCTTATGCTAGCTAAACAAGGTGGCAAATTGTCGGATGACTTTGATGTGAATCAATTGAAATCACCACCCAAAAAGCTCAAAAATGATCCCGAACAAGTGGTTGCTCTAACTCACCAAATGAAGAACCTTCAACAAAAAATTCTTGATATGCAAAGAGAAACCTCAAACAGATACTTGATCCAAGACATTTGTTCTTATCCATTTGATCAAAGTATTCACATGATACCCTTTCCCAAACATTGTGAATTCCCAAAGTACTACAAATACAATGGCAAAACCAGTCCGATAGACCATGTGAGGGAATTTAGGACCATGAGTCTTGAATTTTCATATGAGGAAACATATTTGATGAGATTATTCCCAAGAAGCTTAGGTGGACATGGTCTTGAATGGTTCTCCAAACTCACCCCACGAATTAACACCTTTGAAGAATTAGTCAACAAGTTCATCACCCAACATTCTTACAACATCTAACATGACATCACCATGAAAGATATTTGTAACTTGAAACAAAAGAATGGTGAATCATTCCTTGTATTTGCATATCATCCCATACCCGAAAAGGAAAAGATAGAAATCTTTATTGACAACCTCAATGATGATATGAGTTATAGATTGGAATTCTAATGTCCCCCAACCTTCAAAAAATTGATTGAAAACATGATTAAAATTGAAGAGGCCTTAGTCAAGAGAGGATTCATCAAGATATACAATGAAAAAAATTCATCAAACTCCTCCAACAATTACGATAGTGGTGACAAACCCAAGTTTTTGCAACAAAACAAGAACGTTGGAAACAACGATGGTGTAGTCAAAATTCAAAATGCAAAACCTGTATTCAACCTAACTATAGCCACCACCAAAACTAATCAAAATAATAATTTCCCCAACAACTAAAGCAACAACCAAGGAAAGAACCAAAGAAACAACCAAGGCAACAACCAAAACGTCAACCAAAGCAACAATCAAGGTAATGTTGGATCTCAAATGTCATCATATCGAACATCCTCAAATCGAAGGAGGTTCACTCCTTTGGGACAATCGTCAGAATTAGAATTAAAGGAACTTATCAAAGCTAAAGTCATAACCATACTAGAGGCAAGAAATTGGGAACCACAAGTTAAGCCTCCATGGTGGAATGATGCTCATTTTTGTGACTATCATTGCAACAAAGGACATAAAACCAACAACTACATGCAATTGAAGAACTTGATACAAGACCTAATTGACAACAAGACAATATTTGTAGAAGGACCCCAAACCGACAATGATCATGGAGAATTCAAGAACCCCCTACCAAACTATGAGAAAGGAGAGTCCTCATCATCAAATAACAAAGGAAAAAACATAAACTATGTTTATGACACCACTATTCTGCATATTGAGGTGGTTGATGATACAACTCACGACAATCAAATATTATTGCAAATGATAACTCAACCAATGATAACACCATTGAACATGAAAAAAACATCATTGCAATTGAAAATAATCACCATAATGTTGACACTACCTCACATCAAATCAATGTTATCAAAATCAGAGAGCCACAAGACAACACACCCGTCAATGCAATCACATGAGGACAAGCCAAGGTGACATTGAAAGGAGCTACCCGTTCCACATCCAAATCAATTGCTACCCCTGCAACCCAATATAACATAGTAGATCAGTTGCAGAAGATGCCCACATAAATATCCATATTAGAACTTCTCAATATTTCACCTGCTCACAAGGAAATCTTGGAACAAGCTTTGGTTACCACCACAATACCAAACAATTTAGAGGTTTTCCAATTTCAGACTATGGTGGGACATTTGACTACACCACACTACTTATCCTTTTCTGAACATGATGATGTATCTATCAATCATCCCCACAACACTTCCCTACACATTGAGGTCCTAATCCATAAGCATCGTGTTAAACGTGTCCTAATAAATGGAGGAGATATCCTAAATATCTGTACTTTGAAACTTGTCCGTGCACTAGGCTATTTAGAAAATGCTATTGATCCTAGGAGGAAAATCACAATAAAAGCATATGATGATGAGGAGAGATCTTCACAAGGCTTGATAGTGCTACCTATTCAAGTGGGACCAGTTGTCAAAGATATAGTATGCCAGGTGTTAGACAAAGAGTTACCTACAACATACTCTTGGATTCAAGACATGCAAGCAGTACCATCCACATATTGATAGTGTAATTAACTATTTAATTACACTTTCATAAGTTTACTTAGGCATTAATTTAAGTCCTAGGTTGCATCTTATTATCCTTATCTAATTGAGCTAACTTGTAGCTCAAGTTAGGTTTAGGGTTGTGCATGCTTTCCTTTATAAGCAAGCCTCATCTTGTACATTTGTATCAATTCAATCGTGAATCAATCTTGCATATTGATAGCAAGCATTCTCGCCATTATCTCTCTCTTGTGGAAGTATATTGGTCTAGCAACTAATTCCTGGTTTTCTATCATGGTATCAGAGCTTCCAGGGTTGCAGACTCCTTCCCGGATCTGAGGGTTTTATTTTTGGCTTGAAGATTTTTGCTGGGTGCAGATTGGGGTTTCAATAACCTCACGGTTGAGATCAGAAGGTTCCACAAACTAATTTTGATTGTAAATTCGTCTATTTTGGATAAAGTTGTTTTTGAGCCAAATTTTTTTTGCTAGGATAGCCTACCAAGCGGTACGATTTTCTCATTTTCGCAAAATAATATTTTTTCAAAATATTTTCTGTGATCTGACTATTTTATTAAATTTGGGGCAAATTTTATTATGAAATGGGCAAATTTTTGTATTGATACCAATAAAATATTTTGTAAATTATTGGGGTTTATTAAATTTCTGTGTGACATATTGAATATTCTCTACATAGTAGTCTACAGATTGTACTAGGTCTGCACCATCATCTGTCTATTAGTCACATTGGCAATACATGGTCAAATCTTGGAATATTCTGATCACATCACCCTTTCGTCAGCGTACATCCTCTCCTCTACATCCGGCTATTGGTTGATGTCATTCCTCCACTAGTGGGTATGAAGACTCCACCGACAATCCTTTCGTTGGCATCACTGGTCATATCACATGCTGGTCAGTGTAAGGAACCAGTGGCTATACAATAAGTGTATTGCTAGTTTGTACACATTAGATCTGCATATGCCAGTACATTATCCCATCGCCCATCCTCATCCATGGGTACGAAGACTCCACATCACCAGTCCTGGTCAAACCAGCGTACATCCACTGTCTATGCTTGGTGCGCGGGGGGTATCATTGACTAACATTTGTCATACATCGGCCTGCATCATACTCTGCATCAGCTGTCATCGTAGGTGGATCGGAATTCATTAGGTCTGTGTCCATTTAGGCCGAATAGTCTCCTCCTTCATCGCATGGTACGTTGTCAACCTATTTTTTTCATTGGTCTATGTACACTTGCATTAATCAGTTTTCAGTCGTCTTGATAGATCAAGATCTGAAATCTCCATTGACGGTACTCATCACAAATCGACGGGTACCTTCTCTGCAAGTAGTCACATCGTACTCTCTTGCCGGCGTACAAGGGTTGCATCGGCAGTATCGATCCATTCGGCCGACCTCTTGGGATTTTGCATGTCATATTTTCCCCATTATTGGTTAGTTTTTTTCTCAAAAAGAGGGCAAGTTTTTTTAAAATCCTTCTATTGTTTTTTTGAAAAAGCTAACGAGTTTTGGAGATTTTTTAAAAGTTTTCTATAAAACTTATTTATTTCCATATAAAGAGGGAAAAGCCAACGGTCATTCAACCCCATATAGTTTGTAAATGGGTTTTTTAATTATTTTGGAGAATGGGAACTATAGGAAATGGAGCAATTTAATTCTCACTCATCTTGGTGAGAGAAATATATTGCCCTATTTGTTTGATAAAGTTCCTCATCCTAGCACAACTATTGAGTATTGCATTTAGAAAGGCTTTAGGGCTAGAGTCTTTAGAGTTATTTTTGAAAATGTAAATGATGACATTTTGGAGACACTTATTCACTTTGAATGTCCTCATGCTCTTTTGACTCACATTAGAGAGGTATATGGAGACCCTGATTCTTCTCCATCTCTTGAAGCTCCTCTTTCCAACTCACATGTGCTTGTCCATTCTTCAGAGTTGATAACCCATGCTTGTGATCCTTTGGACGAGATTGCAGATGCTTTAGAGGTTCTAGATTCTTCATCTTCTGTTGATGAGTCATTGTGTACTACCATTGATTCATTGCAATAGGTATCTGATAGTCTTCCTAATTGGGATTCCTATTTGACAGACATTGCTTCTTTGTTTGTGGAGTCTCACATTTCAGATTTGGAGGACCAATTTGAGAGTCTATCTCTCCTATTTGATGATATTCATGGGTCCACTATTATCACTTCATGTTTGTCTATGGAGTTTGTTCAAGATCAGTTTCGATTGGTTCCTAGTTTGTCACAGTTTGTTGTGATTGGGCATGTACCTGATTGGATTGTGGCATCATCTTCATCATCCAAGAACTTGGCAACACATGAGCAGATTTCAGAGACACAATCTTCATACATATGGATTCCTCTTCCTACTTCCTATCTAGAATGGGAATCATTCCTGCAGTTGTACTTGGTGTATCTTCTTCCTAAGGGGAGAAACATTGTTTGTAGGCATTGGATTATGTTTTGTCTTCAGACATTAACCATACTTGCAAGAGATCATACATCATGGGGGGGATATCTTATCTCTTTACTTCCCTCTTATGGGAGGGTCATTTATTGTATATTCATGATGGATGTAGTCCTTGGGGAGTATCATTGAGTCCTCCATGCATCATGTTTACATTCGTTATGCTTGTTTTTCTTGTTTTCTCTCTTTTGGAGAGGGGTTTTCTTCCCACTGGGTTTTCCCCTTTTCTCTGCTTTATGAGAGATTGCATTTCATTTGCATCTGTAAATGGGTACCTAACATGGCCTAGTTGTCGGGACCCATAGTAGTTTGCATTATAATCTTCTCCCTAAGTTGCAGTTATGGTGGGGTGTTGGTGTAATTAACTATTTAATTACACTTTCATAAGTTTACTTAGGCATTAATTTAAGTCCTAGGTTGCATCTTATTATCCTTATCTAATTGAGCTAACTTGTAGCTCAAGTTAGGTTTAGGGTTGTGCATGCTTTCCTTTATAAGCAAGCCTCATCTTGTACATTTGTATCAATTCAATCATGAATCAATCTTGCATATTGATATAGCAAGCATTCTTGCCATTATCTCTCTCTTGTGGAAGTATTTTAGTCTAGCAACAGATTCCTGGCTTCTAACACATATCACCAGTGTTTGAAGTTCTCATTCAATGGGTAGGAAATCACTATTGCAGTTGACTCAAACAACCACCAATATTGTAACAGCCTCAAGACTACCCAAGATACTTTTGTACCACACAACATGGAAGATCCAACTCAGGGTTTATCAAATGATGGGAAACAACCTCAAAGTGGGTTGAGAAAAAGGACCAATCAAAGGATAAGGATATTAGTGCTGCTAATCCCTCAAATAAAGAAAGTACATCAAATCCTACTCCAAAAAATCAAGAAGGTCAACTTGAGTCCTTATCAAAACAAGTTGCCAAAATCCAATAGAAAGAAAAGGCATGGGGGAATACTCATTTTAGAAATCTCTATGTCTATCACAACTTTCATCTTCTCCAAAGTCATATGGGCAGCCATCGACATCAAGACATCAATCATCACAACCCACCACACTATTCGATGGGACCTTTGTAAGAGCAAGTACCTTAGTGGATGACTCAGATGACAAAGAAGTTTTAAACTAGTTATACAAAGAGGAAGAAACATCACAAGCATCCACCTCAAGTGTATAGACAAAGCAGTATGGAAAAGGAAAGAAAATCATGGAAAAGATGGGATACGAGGGAAAAGGTCCTATCGGTAAAAGGAAAGAAGGAATCATAGAACCGATACAACCTATCACAATGCAAGCCAAGGATAAAATAGGATTGGGGTATAGAGAAGAATCAATAAAAAAACCAAGGAACAACTTGCTGAGAGAATCCTTCAATTACGAGATAGTTCTGAAATGGATTCAAATGAATATGAGTGGGATTCATTATCCAAAGAGTCTTGTCATGATAAGGAAATTGATGTAGTCCAAAAGTACATATACCCATATGTGAGGAGGGTCAAAGTTCAAGTTATAGACTGCTTGAAATAGGGTCACAACACATTGATGATTCCAGTGGAGACGATCAAACTTAGAGTGAAACGGATAATTCAAAGGAGAGTTACCTTATAGACATCAATTTTTCTATTGGAAAATCTGAAGACATTACCATCGAGACTCTTACTGCATTTGACTTTAGCCAATCCATCGACTCTTTACCCTTGGTACATCCCAAACTAATAGATTGGGATCAAACTGAGCCATCTGATATCCCCCTCTTTTCAAACGACAAAGCCTTGTCAAATTCCTCTATTCCGCCAATCTTGAAATAGATTCCACCATTGAACATCGTAACAAAGCTTCCAACCAGGAGAGTGTCAAATTTTCTAGTTCGAAAATGAATAATACAGGGAATAGATCTGATAGTGAAAACCATTCAATGGCAATATCAGATCTAGAAAAAGTAAAAACAAAGAGCGCATCCAATAGTGAAAACCTCTCTGAGGCATTGAAGGATGGAATATTTGGCACACTCCCTGAACACTTTCAGGAATGATCTAAAGTATTGGTTGAACCCACCTTATCTATCAACATCGGCAAGGAAGAAATAGTAAGGACTGTCCATCTAGCAGAATCCTTGACAGATCAAGAAAAATTGAACTTCATCAAATTATTCACAGAAAGACAAATCAATTTTGCTTGGTCATATGTTGACATGCTATGGATTGATCCAGAACTCATCATGCACCACTTATGACTACCAGTAGGAGTAAAACCGGTGAAGCAAAAGTTAAGGAAAATGCATCCCCATATCACCATATTGGTAAAAGCAAAATTGAAGAAGTTATTGGATGCTAGATTCATTAGACCAATCACCAATCGACTATGTTGAGTGGATTTCTAACATTGTACCTATTTCCAAACCATACAAAAGCATCAAAATCTACATAGATTTCAGAGATCTCAACAAAGCTTGCCCAAAAGATGATTTTCCTCCACCTAACATTGACATCATCATAGACTTGACTGCTGGACATGAAATGATCTTGCTTATGGATGGCTTTTCAGGGTATAATCAAATAAACATAGCACCTGAGGATCAAGGAAAAACAACCTTCACATGTCAATGGGGAAATTTTTGTTGGAATGTCATGCCATTCGGGTTGAAAAATGTTGGAGCCACATATCAGAGAGTAATGACCACCATTTTTCATGACATGATGAACACTTTTATGGAAGACTATGTAGATGATTTGTTGGAAAAATCCTACACCAGAGAAGGACACCTAGAAATTCTAGACAAAATTTTCACCTTATTAGAGAAGTTCAATGTGAGACTAAATCCCAAGAAATGTGTATTTGGTGTAACATCAACTAAAATTTTGGGGTACATTGTGTTGGCTAAAGGAATTTAGGTAGACACTGCAAAGGTCAAAGCCATGATGGAGATGCCTCCTCCTAAAAACATCAGCCAACTCATATCCTTGCAAGGAAGATTTCAATCTATCAGGAGATTTATCACACAACTGGCTGACAAAACTCACCCTTTCAACCACTTGCTCCTCAAGAATGTATCTTTCCAATGGGATGAGAAATGCAAAGGAGCCTTCAATCAATTGAAACAATATCTAATAAGTCCACCTGCCTTGATACCATCAAAAAAAGGAAAGCCACTTTTATTGTACATAGCAAAAATTGAGATATCATTGGAAGCCTTGTTAGTGCAAAAGGATTCAACAGGAAAAGAATGGGCAATATATTATATTAGTAGAACCTTAAATGCCTATGAGATCAATTACACCTTCATTGAAAATGCTTATCTAGCAGTAGCGTTCACTACCCAATAATTGCGACATTATATGCTCACCCATACCATCAAGTTAATAGCCAAGATAGATCCACTGAAATACCTTCTTAGCAAAGCTAATCTAACTGGAAGACTAGCTAAATGGGTCATCATTCTGAGTGAATTTGACATCCAATATGTTGATATGAAGGAAATCAAAGGATAAGTAATCACGGATTAGTTAGCTAAAGCACCATTACAAGACAATCATGTAATGAACATTGAGTTTCTAGATGTTGATGACCTAATAGTGTCCACACAACAATGGGTATTGTACTTTGATGGTTCTCATACACAACATGGATCAGGATTCAGAATCTTGTTTATCTCACCACAAGGACATACCATTCCCAATTCGTACAGATTGATGTTCCCTTGCACCAATAATATAGCTAAATATGAAGCCTTGATCATTGGAATCAAAGTAGCAGTTGAGTGGAAGATCATAGAGTTACATGTCTTTGGGGATTCACAACTAGTCATTAATTAGGTAAATGATGACTATCAAACAAAGGATAAAAATTTGATTCCCTACAAAAGAATGGTTGATGAATTCAAAAATTACTTTGTGGAAATAATATTTGAGTTGATTCCTCAAAGTGACAATAAAGTCGTTGATGCCATGGAAACCATTGCTTCTCTCTTGTAGATTCCAGAGAAACGAGCCCATTACGAGTTCATGGTGGAACAACTATTCAACCCATCTTATGACAACCTTGAGTCCCACATTATCTACCATCTAGTTGAGGCTGACACTCACTACCCTTTATGGGAAAATCTATATGTACCTAAAAGATAACACCTTCCCTCCCGACCTATCCCATAATAAAAAATGAAACTTCATTCACCAAACTTCCCTACACACCCTTATCGTGGATGTCCTTTATCGATGAGGTCTTGACAGAACTCTCCTCTGATGTCTGGAACATGACGAGTCTGAAACAACTTTATGGGAAGTACATGAAGGTTTTTTTGGAACTCATTCGAGTGGTTTAACCTTAGATAAGAAAATCCTCTGTCTAGGATATTACTGGCCGACTATGGAGAGGGATTCTTTTTAGTTCGTAAAGAAATTCCAAAAGTGTCAGATTCATGGCAATCTCATCCACACACTAGTGCATGAACTTTACCCTTTTGCATCAACATGGCCCTTTTGTCAATTGGGATTGAACCTCATAGGTAAGATTCATCCATCTTTGTCAAATGGACACAAGTTCATTATAACAACCACTGAGTATTTCATGAAATGGATTGAAGTTGTCCCTCTAACTACAATCACAGGAAAACAAATCTCCTCATTAATCCTGAACTACATCATTTGTAGATATGGCATCCCTCAATCCATCATTATTGACAACTGCTGACCTTTCAAAAATCAAGACATTGAAGAACTTTGTGAGAAATTTCACATCTAGCATAGGTTTTCTACACCATATTATCCTCAAGGAAATGGCCAAGCAGAGGCCTCAAACAAGACTATCCTGAAAATTTTAAAGAAGATCGTCAACGATGTTGGACCTGACTGGCATCTGCAATTGAACCCTGCTCTATGGGCTTACATAATGAGCATCCGTACCCCAATAGGAGCTACACCTTATGCTCTAGTCTATGGATCAAAAGCCATTCTACCTATTGAGGTTGAACTGCCATCACTTCGTGTGTCGCTAAAAGGGATCATTTACGATGAGGATTACAAAGTGTCTAGGTTAAAAGAATTATAACTCTTGGATGAGCATCATCAGCATGAAGTGGATCACCTGAAATCATATCAACAGAGGATATCCAGAAGCTACAACCACAAAGTCAAGCCTACAACATTTCAAGTTGGCGATTTAGTCTTGAAAGAGAACCCTCATAATCAACAAGATTGAGAGAAGAAGGGGAAATTTGAACCAAACTGGCTAGGTCCCTTTGTCATTATGTTAGCCTTCATATCAGGAGCATATCGATTTTCAACACCAGAAGGGGATTTGTTTGATGAACCCCTCAATAGCCTACATCTCAAGAGGTTCTACTCTTGAATCATCCAGTGCATCAAAAAAAGGTCCTAAAAAATACTAAAAACATCAGAAAATTTCCTAAAAAAATGGTTTCCTTGATGAAAACTTGGCAAACATGTGTCTTGGTAACAACAAAAAAATTAAAAAAGGAGAAAAATATAAAAAAAGTGAAAAATCAAAAAGATCAAAAAGATCATAAAATATGAAAAAGTGCAATAAACAAGTAGTGAAAACCTGGCAACATGCGCTATTTGTGATGGGGGTTATCTTTTCCATCTATTTGAGCATGCTGACCATTCACTTTCAACATTTTATTTTTCCATCCATCTACTTATTCTTGTAAAGAACCATGTACATATCCTAGCATTGTGGTTGTGTCTCACCCAGACTGGGGGCAAAATCTTGAACTCACTAGGGGCAATAAACTTTGAGATTGAACCAATGGACAAACAACAATAGGACAACAAAAGCCAAAACAATGATCATAGTGCAACTCAACATTGAACATCAATCACACAAACATGAACACATCAACCATCCAACTCAAAGAGACAAATCAATCAAATCAAGAGAAAACTTCAAATGATGATGTTCCTTCTGAATCATGGGTTTATCATGTCACACTCGAATGTTCAATTGTTATACTTTGATTTTTTGTTATCATATCTCTGGAGACCCTTGATGATGCACTAATACATTTGACTACAAAATACGACGAAACTGTCCGACAAAATATGTAAAATTCGATGTTCGTCGGGTGCTTGTAAAATTTGATGTGTAATTTCCAATTGTTTCGA
>VDFB02070541.1:0-41722 GCA_007258455.2 Sequoia sempervirens
TTTTGACAAATTGAAGAAGCAAATCAGTGATGCACCCATGTTGGTTCTTCCTAATTTGCGGCTTCCATTCAAACTAGAAACTGATGCAAGTAACTACGCTATAGGGGCTGTTCTAATGCAAGGTGGAAGACCTATGTGTTACCATTCTGAATTGTTTCATAGGTCCCATTCTTGGGTATTTCACGTATGATATGGAGCTTTATGCATTGGTGCAAGTAGTTAAGAAGTGGTAGCATTATTTGTTGGGCAAGGAGATCATAGTACATACGGACCATCAACCACTCTAATAACTACAAGCTCAAACAAAGCTTTGCAGGCTCAGCATTACAAGTGGATGGGCTTCTCACAACAATTCCACTTGGTTATCATTTACTATAAATAGATGCCTCTCCAAGAATCTTGGAGAACACACTAGAAGTTGGAATTTACTTCAAAAAGTGGCATAAGTGTCCTCAAGACTAATTGAGCTCATTGGCAACATGAAATAATCCCTCTGACAAGACTGACACTCATTGAGAAAGTCAAAGCCAACAGCAGTGCTAGAGAAACCAAAAATGGGGACATTACACCCTCTATGCAGACTAGTATTTAAATTGATTTTGTTGTAAACTATGCAGCATGAGCAAGCCTAATAACTGAAAACTAGGATACTTTCAGCCACTTCCAATTCCATCTAACCCATGGGAGATTATTCTGATGGACTTCATAGGTGGTCCGGCCATGACATAGAAAGGCATGACTATCTATTTATAAGGATTGACAGGTTTAGCAAAATGTGTGTTAATCCCATACAAGAAGATTTTAATTGGTAAGGATGCAACTGCATTTTTCTTTACCAATGTTTGGATCCACTTTTGTTTGCCTCAAACTAGCGACCAGGATTCCAAGTTTCTTGGTAAGTTTTGGTGGACCATAAAACTAACTATATGCAATAAAATGGATAGCAAATTGAAGAGAAGCATGGCTCTCCATCCAAAAACAGATGTACGAAATTAAGTAGTTAACAAAACATTGGTGCAGCTGCTCCTTGGGTATAATATGAAACATCCAAAGATATGGGATGAAAGTCTTGTATATAGACAACATTCCTACAATTGGGCAATTCAATCTTCAACTATTCTTTCACCATTTGATGCATGTTATGGGTTTCTACCTCCTAGCTTGATTTACATAGACACAAGAGTGCCAAGAGATAAAGGCAAATATATCAACACAAAGGCTAGTAAGGCTGAAAAGTTCAATGAACATATTAGACAAGTGCACCTCCTAATGCAAGAGAAGCTTAAGGACAGCCAAGAGACACACCAAGCAGAAGTTCAAGGTCAGTGATAGTGTTTAGTTGTACATGAGCAAGGATAGGCTTTAAGGAGCATTGTGAAAGATGAAACCACTATGGTATGACCCTTTTTCAATTATGCAACAAGTCAGTAAAAATACCTTCCGGCTTGATTTTCCACCACACATGAAAGTGTTTTTGATGGTCAACATAGAGAACTTGTCATTGCTTGAGCCTTCATTGTTGGATGGAGAAGAAAATTTGGTTTTTCCATCCATGGAAAACCTCATACTAGTATTTTCGAAGCGCTTGAACAAGGTGTGGTCCTATAGAAGAAAAACAAAAAAAAATGCAAAGGATAATACGAAACATGGCTAGTTGGGTTGAAAGGACAACTCCCACTCAAGGAAAAACGGCCCCTAAAGTGGATGCTGGAAAGAAATTTCCACATTTTATGAGTTTCTAAGCTTTTGAGGACTAAAAAGCCTCCTAACTAGGGAGGTGTGATCTGAAAATTGGGTATTGTTCACAATCGTTTGATTAGTTATATCTCCATTTTGGTGAAGGAAGACTAGACAAGGAGTCCCTTCAATTGAATAAGTCAGTTTTTGTCACTTTTGGAACATTGAGTATTTATATTTAGGATTGTTGAAGACTTAGGGTGATATAGAGCATCCTGGGGAAGAAGACGAACTTACATGCAAATTTGTAAACTTGATATTTTCCACTTTTGGTGAATACACCAATTACATAGCTTCCTTGACAAACTCATTGTCTACCATGGCAAACAACCATTCGCCTTGATGAATTTTTCAAAAGAAAGAAGTATATCTTTTAGAATTGGTGATTTGTGTGTGATGAGTGTGGTGAGCATGGACTTTGCTACATTGCAACTATTTGTTTCCACTTCTAAGCATTGTTTATCATGCCTCTAATCTTGGGGAGTGTGTGGATAATTATTTGAGCATGTTTTGATGCCTACACATAGGTTGGCACTCAAGTTTACCTACATAGTGTTGGTACCTATACAAAACTCCATTTAGAGGCCTCTTTTTGTCAATTGTTGACCTTTAGTCAGTTTGCTAAGCTTGTCTTGTCTTGTTCCTTTCAACTAAGAATTTTGCAAGGAAAATTATGATCACAATAGAACAATAAATGTTAGAAATGACGAAGGGAACATGCAAGGAAAATACAACAATTCTTTCAACCATGCCCAAGAAGAAGTTGCTTTAGGCAAGTTTCAATTGACAAAATCATGAGGAAATTATTTAGAGGCTATTGATCCAAGCATTTGAAGACTAAGTGAAGTTTGGTGCAATTCAATGATGGGAAAGCCAAGGGGAAGTTCCACCTAGCATCTAAACATGGCAAATTACTTCCAAAAGTGTACCTAAGGGAAAGAAATGAAATTCAATAATTTTGCACCATTTCCTGGTGGCAAAGTGCCATGTCCCCTTTTCAAAATAATTTAATTAAGGAAAAATCTAATAATAATATTTTAAGTTGGACCCATTCACTTTATTTTAAAAAAGAAAACTTAAATATTATTATTTATTTTTAAAAAGTGCTTTCAAACACTTTGGAGGGAGTCTTAGGAGGGAAAAGAAAATTCAAATTGAGGGCCCAAAAAGAAATTTTTAAAAGGAGGGTCAACTGATCAAATGAATCATCCATTGTCAATGTTATCAATTCCTTTTTCAAAGATTGAGCACTTGAGGACAAAAACCCTGGCTATAGGAGATGTGGAGGATGAAAATTCTCTTGTCCATGTGAAGTGATTCCATCTAGGGATCATATATATGCTGATTATTGAGATTTATTTTAAGGTTTCAATTTGTTAAGGATTGAATCAATCAATATTTGCAATAAAATCAAGTGACATTTTATTATTGGTGATTGTGAAGAAATTTGAGGGCATTGTTGCTGTTATGCAGCACTTTAATTGACTGACTAGGTTTGTTCAGTGATCTTACAACATATCCTAGCCGCCATAGGGTATATTCAGTTGTTGTACGTCATATTCTAGCCATTTCATATCACTAATTGTAGTCGTATAGCTAGAGAGGGCACCATACAACTGCCAGTCTATCACTTCTATATTCTTAATACCACCTTTGGGTCTGATCTACAATCCTTACTATTGTATGATACACTTGTGGGTGACCATTCTACTAAAATAGATAAAATAAGTTTATCTCAGTTGTTGAATAATAATTGTAAGGGTTTATTGTTACTGTTACGCAAATATAACTGCCGTTTACATTTACAGTCATGTTTATATCAGTATTTAGTGTTCAAATCTACAGCCATAATTAATTATGTTTGGTTTATGAAGGTTTTGATATTTATATCAGCATTATTTATTGTCATATCTACCTAATATCCATGATGTTTTGATGTTTGAGGGCTTCGCTTATTTATTTGTGCTACTGATTACTGCTGATCAGCATTTAATGGTGTTGGCATTTGCAATTCTATATTCCATATTTGTCTCATTATCACATTCACAAAAAGGAAAATTGCATATTCCATAGAAATTCCAAGTAGGGACATTATAGTGGTATCAAAGCTTTGATCTTGTCAGCACTCAGAGTCATATCTAAATTTTAATGCAGCCCAATGAAAGGGAAATCAGATTTTATCAGAGGGAACAAAGAAATTGACGAAATTCAGGTGCAGACATAGAAGTTATGGTAGACAAAGAAAGAAGAATACCTACAAATGAAATTAATTCTTTGCATGAAGCCAAATAGTAGAGCTAGTACAAGCCTTGTAGAATATTAATCAAAATAAGGCAAATCAACGAGAAGGAATATCCTTAGTTAATAATTGGACTTAAATAAAACCCCCTTCCAATACATTCCAAGCAAAATCCTCCCAAAGAGAAGAGGAACATCTAAAAGAGGAAGAGCCACATCATCATCACATAAGAGATGAATTTGAGACATATTGTGAAGAATACAATGATCTAAGCTTAGTAAGAGATGAGTTAACTTTCCAAGACTTCTATGATCTAAAGATGAAGAATGGTTTAAGGAGAGGGAGAAGAACCCAATAGGATCAGCCCCACAAAGACATACAACACCGTTTGAGGTAATATTACTATTCCTACATATGATGGATCCAACAAATGTTTTGCTAGATCTTTATTGCAAAAGTTGGACACCTAATTCTCATTTAATCCGATGTATGAAGAGGCGACCAAGTTCGCTACCCTTCACTTCAAAGGAGTAGCACATGTGGTGCCATCATAGGATGGTCACCCAAGGGCATAGTTCCATTCCACATTAGAAGAATTCAACCAACAATTGATAGAAAGGTTTGATAGGAAAGATCCAGAGATCCACTTCAAGGAGTTGGCTCAACTAAAGCAATATGGAGCAATAAACAGCTATATTGTTTCCAGAGGTTATCGGTCCTAATAATTGATGTGTTTGAGAGAAGACTCATTGTTCTATTTTGGATGAATTAATTGAACCTCTCAAAGGTTTGATAAAGGCCTTCGATCTTCCATCCTTACAAGAAGCCATCAAGAGAGCTTTGAATTTGGAAAATTTAGTATCCATGAAAATATTTTACTCAAATACCCATGAACAAATTTTACTCAAAGATGCCACCTTTGGATCAACCAAAGAAAACTTTCTAGAAAGAAAGGTCTCACGCACAACTCTAGAAGAGCATACTACTAAGAAAAGAGGAGGATACCAAGAACAAGCTCAAAAGGAAGAAATTGTGTCTCTCTTGCAAGCAGCCTTGGCAATCTAATCACAAATGTCTTGGAAAGGGCCAAATATATTAAGAGGTGGTTTCTAATGAGGAGAAATAACTAGAAGAATCTGAACCAAAAAGGGTGCTAGAAGAACAAAAACGATATTTGAATCTTGAAGTTAATGACTAGTGGAAATACGCTTGCTTCTCTCTTAGGAGCACCTAGATATTATCCTTTCAAAGTTCAGGGAATACTATTCAGAGGGTGAATCACAATACTCATTGATGGAAAAGCTACCCACAACTTCATTAACAAGGACTTAGTAGTCAAGAGGGGACTCAAAGCTGAAGCATTTGAAGGATTCAATGTCATAGTAGCTGATGGATTCACCATCCCTTGCACCAAGAAAATTAAGCAGCTCAATATAAACATAGAAGAACATAAAGTTACATGTGATGATTTTTATGTTGTGAACTTAGAAGAAACTGATATGGTTTTGGGTGTACAATAGTTACACCCCTTTGAAATTTTTTCATAAAGCTATCAATCTATGGAGCTTAAGTTCCAATCTAAAGGAAAAGAGGTGGTACTTTTAGGAATTTCAAATAAGACACCCAACCTAGTCATAGCAAAAAGAATGGAATGTTCCATCCACAAAGAGCAAGATGCTTGAGCAACCGAGTATCCATTCATATCCATGGGTAAGCATGAAGCTTATCGTGTTCAAAATATTAAGGACAAATATAGTATGGTTTTTAGTAGTCTACATCCCATACTACCACCAGATAGAGAGACTCGACACATCATGAAGTGGGAATCAAGTTCCAACCTGCCAAAGCTACTCACTATCGACACCCCAAGATGCACAAAGGATAATTTGTAAGAGTTGAGAGTTATTTTGATGAGGATTTGGTAGTTTCTTTGCATACAAAGATATTAGAAATCATTAATGGTAACCTTGCACATACTTGCAAGAAGGCCAAATATGCAGATCTGGACATATGCTAAAAAACTCATCATGATTTTGCATGAAAATTTGTCAAAAACTCACAATTTTTGCATGAAAACCCATAAAAAACTCACCAAAATTGGTATAGAAATTTTTTTTCCACCAAGCATTAAAAAGCTAATGTGATTTCAAGCATTTCCGAGACACGAATGAGGACAACTACAATGACTTAGGGCACACGATTAGAAGCATGATAACAGAGGTTTATTTTTTCCCTTTATCTGCTCGATCCTTGCATAAATATGGTAAGCTAATATGCAAGCACTAACAGTTGCTTTGTTAGTGCTTTCAAATTGGCTTATCATTACATTTGATAAATAGTAATCATTCTTATTCTTGTTACTAGATTCATGGCTATACTTTGCTTGTGATAGATTGATGGTCAATATTCATTGGAAGGATGAACAACAATATTTCTCATATGACATTATTATGATACTCTGCATTTGATGGTTGATATTCATCGGAAGGATGAACAACAATATTTCTCATATGACATTATGCATTTGATGATTGATATTTGTTGGAAGGATGAACATCAATATTTCTCATATGACATTTACTAGGAGTCTAGGATGATAGCAGAGACTTCTCACATTGATTGAAAATTCCAAACATTGGGTAGGAGTCTTTCATGAAGAATGCCATATTA
Organism: Sequoia sempervirens; assembly: GCA_007258455.2. Classification (NCBI taxonomy): domain Eukaryota; kingdom Viridiplantae; phylum Streptophyta; class Pinopsida; order Cupressales; family Cupressaceae; genus Sequoia; species Sequoia sempervirens. The sequence continues at coordinate 6,647 of VDFB02070541.1, forward strand.
TTGGAAAATTGTCAAACTCCATTGAGTGTTGGGTTCTATCTGAGAAATAGTTCTTTCTGAGAAATATTGTTGTTCATCCTTCCAACGAAGTTGTATTTGCTTGAACTTGGGAAAGATTTACTGTGATGGATTACTATTCCATTCAATTAGAGTATTATCTTGTTCAATTGGCAAGTTGCATGGTAAAGTTTTACTGTGGTGGATTCCTATTCCATTCACCCTACCAATTGAAAAAGATAATAGGAATCCACCATGATAAAACTCATCAGCACCATAGTATAATTGAAATTTGAAGTTCATATGTATTCAAAGGTTGAACTTGTTTTTTCGTCTATGATATGTATTAAACTCAAATTTTGATTTATATATGATGGAAATCAATAATATGTTCTACAACTTCAATATGTGTGTTTTGAAGAATATTTTAAAAAATCATGTATTTTCAAATGTTTGATAAATTTGTTGAGTTATTGCCAAGTTTTCCCTTGAGTTTTTGCCAAGTCTTGAATTTTTAAACATTTTGAGCTTGCCAAGTTATTGTCGAGTTTGAGTTTTGCAACTATGATATGTGGTATCTCAGAACATCCTCCTAAATTTTACCATGCCCCTAGATTGCACCACATGAACTCCAACATTGCTGCAAGTGCATTTGCATTGCCATTCATGTATCTAGTAACACTAAATTCAACATGCAATAGTGAGTTCTCCCCCAAATGACTTGTAGTTGCTACCACAATATTACCTCACCTAAGCCAACATGCATACTATATCACAACATTTGAAACTCTTTGCATCTTACTCCATTGCATTCTGTAAGTGTTCATCAATCTAACATTGGTGGTATGGACGGTTCTCCCACTTGGTTGGCGAGATCAATGTATGCTTCGTTGAGGAGTGGTAGATGTCATGCTATTTCTTCCCACTCACCCTTTTTGTGTTCTCCTACTGTGAAAGTTTTCCTTTCTTCTTGACTATGGGTTTTTCTTACGTTTCGGCTTTTAATCTTGGGTGGACTCAGGCTTTCGGTCAAAAACCCTTCACCCTCTTCAACTTCACCCTTCAATCGTCTCCTTCATTCTCTTTGTTTGATGATCCTTAAGGATCGCCTGATCTATTGATCTTAACCACGTTGTGATCTCTTACCGCCTTTATTGGGGTCTAAAGGCATGAATCTCTCAAATTTGACCCAATTTCTTTAAGGCAACGACACCAAATGTTTACTGCTCTATCTAATAAATTAAATACATGAATTAATAATAGAGATGGCAATGCATACCAGATACACGAGTAAAATATATCTTTGTTCACAGATGAAATTATTACAGAAGAAGACCAAAGATGGTCAACCAAGGATCAAAGTAGATCCGACTAGATCATACTACTCTCCTTGATGATACACAATGTATTTAAAGGACCCGACGATTGCCAAGAAGAGCACAGCCGTCAACCAACCGATGCTTATAACTGTTGGTATGAATAAATGTCTTGTACCTAGTCAATTCACTCACTAGGGAGGTAATTAGGGGACATATTCGCATGTTAAGTTTACTTAGGCTCTAAGATTCCTTCTAGAAGGATGAGTTGTCTTTTCTAGAACTTATCTTATCCTAGGTTGTTAGGACTTAGTTGTCTCATGTGATAGGATTAAGACACTTTTCATGATCTTGTCTAATCCTATTCACCACCTTACCTTTACAAGCAAGGCATCATATGTACATTGCCATATATTCAATTTGACATTCTTGCATCCTTAATGATAGCATGATATTTCTGCCATTTCTCTCTTGTGGAAGTTTTTTGTCTTGCAGGTGATCCTGGGGTGTTTGAGGAGTTCACCATAAACTCCTACATGGTATCGAGCTTCAGTGCTGCAGACTTCTTCCTAGATCTGAGGGACCAATCTTGGCATGAAAGTTTTGTTGGGTGTGAGTTGGGGTCTTGAGAGCCTCACCATTGAATCCAAGGCATCGAAAGTCAAGATCAACTTTCATTTCACAAAATATAACATATTCTTTCAAATCTGCAAGGGTTTCAGTTGCCAAATCCGGGAGGTAACTAATATTTCAGAGAGTTTGGGTCAAAATAGACCTTGCCATCGCGTCTGAGAGGCCCGAAAACCTAATAATCAACTGTCAAATCATCAATTTACAACACTATCAATTGGAGGCCGAGGCAAAAAACTTTAGGCCGTATGGATCCGTACGTGGTTGTACAGCGTGCATCATCATCAGATCTGCAATCAGGGGACATTTCTCTGCAGAATTGGCATCATTAAAGCATATTTTGTCCTCGGCTGCGTCATCATACATGTTCTCTGGTCATTCCGTCCTTCCCGCAGATTGTCTGCATCATCCTATGCAGTCAAATCGTCTGCTATCTTGTCGCTGTCCATTGGCAATTAAACCACAGGTTCTATTTTCATCGACTAGAAAGTTTTTTTTAATATAAAAACTTTGTTTTAAAGTTTAAGCCAACCAAACCTTTTAGCGTTGGTCAAATCACTGTGAGGTGATACGAAAGTTGGCAAATCTACAATCGAGGTCAAATTGACCTGTAAAAACATCGGTCGGACCCTGTCATTTCACACAGTCACATCGTTGTTGGTGCGAAGACTTTATTTTGTTCACAGGTTTTTGATCGGCATTTTATATGTATTAAAAGTTTTTATTTAAAACTTTGCTTTATAAAAAGTTTAGCTGACAGCATTTTAATCCGCCAACCTTAATCTTTATCCCCGAGGTCCCTTGTAAGTGGGTGAAGGGTTTAGCACCTAGGGGTGACATAGCCCTTGGGCCACTGCTCCGCTAGCGGCACCGCCACTACAGGCAGCGGTGCACTTTAAAAAAAAAATAAAAAATAAAAAATTCTAGCAGTGGTCATATGGGTGACCGGGAGCCCAAATTTTGCTCCTATTTAGTCTATGATTTTTTACCCTATTTAGTGTTGAAAGGTCATCTTCTAGGGCTTTTTTTTGTTTTTACATGACTTTTGATCCAGATGGCGAAATATTGTAAACGAAATATTGTTGGAAAGCTGGCGATCTCAACTTTCTAGTGGTACAAGTTATTTTCAGAAATTTTGCTATTTGGTTGTATTTATTGCTGGTTGAAGTCAGATGTTTTATGGCTCCCGAGCTCATAACTTTTTGCCACAATCTCCGTTTTTTTCAATTTTTGTGGCATTGGAAAAGTATTGAGGAGCTCTACATTGCCATCCATGCACTATTGTGCAATTTTGATCTTTGCACTTCATTTCAGTTCCAAATCATTATTCAATCAACTGTTGCTTCATAGATTCCAAGGTTGTGCTAGTTTGCGAGTTTTCCAATGTTCCTTGGCATTGGGTCTGTTGTTGCTTTATCATGATTCCAACTGAGTCCTTGAGTGACTTTAATACGGTTTCTAGCAAACAGAAGTATTTTTCCTTGATTACCAGATTTAGGATTCTAGTGTCACTCCACAATGTACTTCTAGTGCTTCTCTTTGCAGCAGGTTATCTCCTTATGGGGGGGTTGTATGATCTCTCTTTTCATCCTTTGTGTGGATGGAGATTGATTGGATTTGTGATGGATATCATTATTGTACTTATCTCTCTTTTGGGGAGGAGTTTTGTCCCACTAGGTTTTCTCTTTTTCTCCGTTTGTGAGAGATTGCATTTGTGTTGTAAATGGGTACCTAACATGGCCTTGTAGTTGGGAACCATCCTTGCATCTTTGCATCATTTGCATAATAATCTTCTCCCTAAGTTGCACTTAAGGGGGGTTGTTGGTGTGAATAAATGTCTTGTACCTATTCAATTCACTAACTAGGTAATTAGGGGACATATTCACATGTTAAGTTTACTTAGGCTATAAGATTCCTTCTAGAAGGATGAGTTGTCTTTTCTAGAAATCTTATCCTAAGTTGTTAGGACTTAGTTGTCTCATGTGATAGGATTAAGACATTTTTCATGATCTTGTCTAATCCTATTCACTGCCTTGCCTTTATAAGCAAGGCATCATATGTACATTGCCATATATTAAGTTTGACATTTTTGCATCCTTAATGATAGCATGATATTTCTGCCATTTCTCTCTTGTGGCAGTTATTTTGTCTTGCACGTGATCCTGGGGTGTTTGAGGAATTCACCATAAACTCCTACAATAACTACGTGAAACCGACAACTAATACAACAATTAATACATATGCAGATAACCAATATTATCAAAACACAATAATGGACATTGTACACTAACTATAGTTTCTATAACATAAGCTTTACATTCACCATCCTTTGCTACACACAAACAAAATGACTTGACTTCAAACTTTGAATGTCAATCTTTGCAACACAAGCCTAGCATTGATTGCATTTATGTTGCATCCAAGGCCCCTATTTATAATTCTCTAGTAGTAGCTTCTAGGACTGAAATATTAATAAAATAGTTATTTTATAGCATGGCTTTAAAGCAACTCTAATCTTATCTTTTTGAAAGAAACAAAAATAGCCTAAAATAAGCCTTTTATTCGCTTTAAAACCTACTTTCTTTCTTCTAGCTTGTTACCTATATCAGGGAAGGGCTGAGATTTGATTCTGTTTTCATTTTAAAACACTTTATTGGGTGTTGATCTTATACTTGGGTAGCCTGTTTTAAAATGGCCAAGTTTGGGGTGGCAGTGCCATCATAAAAGCATTCCCTATTGCTGTTAAAACTCCCCTTTTTATGTTTGGCAGAGATCACTAAGGTATCTTCCATGTTTGGGCCTACTTTATTGCTGGTTCAGCCACTTAAAAATAGCACTTGAGCACTTAAATGTTAGCTTCTTCTTCCAGGCACAATTTCATGACCTCTTTGCCACTTGAATTGTGGCTTTTCCTTGGCATTGCCAAGCAAATTGTGCAGTTTTCTTTTTATATTTTCCTTCACTCATACATTCATCACATTTTCCATCATGAATTGCCACTTGAAGTGCACCTTTCTACTGAGCTTGCCACTTGAAAACTGCAATATTCACTTAAGTCCTTTTACCTATCATGCTTGTCACATTTTTACACTTGTTTTGCCACTTTTGGCACTGATTTTACCTGGCTGCACCCTTAGAAAAAGGCTAAATTCATGTGTTTTGCTCTAGGCACACTTTCCTAACTCCTTTGCCCTGTTTGGCAGAGTTTCCAGCTTGGCTCGTGTTGGTGTACGTTTTATCATCTACCGAACACATAGAATAAAATGTCCAAAGACACTCTATCCTCTCTTGAAATAAAATCACCGCGTATGCTAAGATTGTGAGAAGATCATATGGCAACTCCAAGGTTTCTTTTGTCAGGTCATGACGTGTGGATAAGCTCAATGGGCATTGTGATATGTTGGTAATACACAAAGGGAATTACGCTAAAAAATTCTTCACAAGTGAGGACTCGGACAGATTTAACATTATATATTCTTTCCGTTTTTTTTGGATTTTCTATTTGGGATTTCAAAAAAAAAGTGCAAAAGGATAGGGTTTAGAAATTTTAATCTACTCCTAAGAATTCAAGAGATGGTAAAGATTAGGTGAAACTGGTAACCACGCTTTGCTTTGCCTCCTTAGGACAACTACACAAAGTGGGTGCAATCTTCAAGGAGTGTGATTATAGTTTTCATGTCTTGAACAATACTTATCCAGACTGAAGTTAAGCATCCACAATCATAAGCTCAGGCTAACTTTACGCATTGAATAAAAATCATCTATTCAAAGAAAGTATGAGCGAAGTTTCACCAATCAATACTATCAGATCCATAGCAACAAAAATCTTTGGGGAATAAATAGGCAAACTAAAAGTTCAAGATTTTTTGAAAAAATCGGATTTAAAAAAAACGTAAAAAAATATAGAATAAGAGACAAAAACTGATTTTTTTTTTATTGAAAGGCATTTCCATACCAATAGAGATATAGAGAGCAAATAAAATAGAGAGTTTAGCTGATGAATCATAGAAAATAGATTTTGTTGTTTATATTCATATCGCTGATCACTATGTCACTGATTTGATTACATTGCATTCCACATCTTTCAAAGCATTAGTTCACAATGCATAACTGATAGATGACAATTTCAATTACAATATAGTTTGTAGTACAAAGATTCAAAAAACAAAAGTAGCCTATGACTCTTGCTAGTTGCTACTATAAATAGAGCTATGCTAAAGGCTTGCAGGCCTTGATGATGAAGCTCCTGGGGCTTTGCCTCTCTTAAGTTCAAGAGCTTGTTTTGCTTGATGGGTGACTTCTGCAGGGCATTCTGTACAAAGAATGGTGTTATTTCCTGGCTCCTTTGCCAAATGCCATTTGAAGCGATAAATGCCACCGTTGATTTCACACAAACACCAATTGCATTTAACCTTCGTTGAACCCGGAATTGTCGTGCAATGTGTCCACGCAAAGTCTTTTACACGTGGCATTATGGCGTATTCTGCATTAGAGGATATGTTGTTTGAATGCATTTTTTTTTTATACAATACACGGCTGAAGCAATTTTGAATTCAAAATTTTAAAATACTGTAAAATGTATTTCAATATTAAATAATTGCTACTGTATTTGTATTTTTTTTATACAGAATTTTATATAAATTTTTCACAACAATATTTTTTTTTCATTTTGTAAATAAATAAATGCTGAAATAAATATTTTGTAATTTTTATTTTATGTATTTTGTATTTATTAATACAGAATATTTATTTATTTATACAAAATATTTATTGTAAATAAAAAATAATAAAAATACAGTAAATAAATACAGTAAATAAAAAAAATCTATATTACTATTTACTATTTAGTAATTTACATTTTACAAAATAAAAAATATAAAATAAATACAAAATATTTATTTTTTGGCATAAAATAAATACAGTAAAAAAAAAATAATAAATACAGAATTTTGTTTTTATACAGTAAATTAAAAAAATTATTGTAAATAAAAATAATAAAAACAGTAAATAAATACAGAAAATAAAAAATCTATATTACTATTTACTATTTAGTAATTTACATTTTACAAAATAAAAAAATATAAAATAAATACAAAATATTTATTTTTGGCATAAAATAAAACAGTAAAAAAAATAATAAATATTTATTGCAGTATATATTTATAGTTTTTATACAGTAAATAAAAAATAATAAAATACAGTAAATTATTAAAAAAATAAATACAGTAAATAAAAAAAAAATTGTATTACTATTTAGTAATTTACATTTTACAAAATACAAAATACAAAATATTTGTTTTCTTTGGCATAAAATAAAAACAGAAAAAGAAAATAGTAAATAAAATACAAAATAAATGTAAAATATTTGTTTTATATTTTATAAAAGAATTTACAGAATTTTGTAATGAAAATAATTAAATAGAATAAATTATTTTACAAAATAAAATACAAAATAAATATAAAATTTTATTTTTTTTTTGGCATACATAATAATAATACTATATATATCAAAGTATTTAATATTTAATAAAATAATAAAAAATAATTTTACAAAACAATATAGTTGATTTTTTTTTCTAAATCAAATACAGAAATGATAAAAGAAATCCCGAAGCGAAATCTTGGCAAATTATGTAATGTCCCTTCTCATCAGTAATCTGTTCTATCACTCATCGCCTATTCCGAAAGCCTGTAGGCTCGTTTGAGGAAAAATTAGGGTTTCCAGTTCTGAGGTTCTATGGCTTTTCAGGGAGTTTACTATTTATAGTAAATTCTAATTTTGGCAGTATGAAGATTGTCATCTTTCGGGAACACTTTTCCAGTTGGAGCAATTATCTAAATTCAAGTTTTGGCTTCTAGAAGTTTATTTGGTGAATTTCATAAATAAAGGCATTAATGTTTTAAATTGCAGTTGACCCCTTGGCCTAGGAGAACAACTTCATAAAGTTGTGTTAAAAGGTGGTCATGAAGGGGGACGCCTTCATATGCTTTAAATATTATTTTTAAAGTATTAAATGCCTTGGGAAAAAAGGACGCCACACTTTGAGGAGTTGTTTTAAATAAAGTGAAAATTATATTCTTGCAAAAGGGACGCCATTTGAAGGTTTATTTTATTTTGGAAATTTGAAGAGTCTCATGTGACTCTTGGCGTACCTTGAGGAATTGAAGAGTCTTCTACTCTTCTATAAAATGAATGCTTTGCTTCAGCATTGGGATCCATGAAATTTATGCTAAAGTTATGTTGTCAAATGACAATTGAATTATTACTTCGAGGAAAGCTTACCTCCAAGCCTCTTATCCAATTTCGTGTTTGAAAGATAACACCTAATTGGCCTTTTGCTGCTTCTCAAATTAGACTAGCAGATTGAGCTCAACAGATGAAGTTTTGATGATATTTTTCCAGTTTTGAAGTTGTTGATGCTACCACAGCTGAAAGTCGATTTTACATACAGCTTTGTGAGTGAATTTTATTTCATTTTGGGTGTCTTGGAATTCAGTTTCTCTACCTTGGGCGACCCCTTCCACCAACTTTCAGATTTTAGTTTGGTGTCTTTGATTTTTACTTGCTAAATTGCCCCTCAAGGAGGCCGTACCATTCATGGTGCATTGGGAGTTGTGCAAAGAAATAATTGTTGAGTCTTTGTTGCTGTTTCATCATCTGAGTTTAGGCGCCTATCTTCCATCAGCACATTGGCTTTCGTTTCACGCAAAACGGAGGTATATTGAGTGAGTTATGAATATTTTATTGGTTTTCACAGTTGCTGGTTGACATTTTCAGTTTACTGTTTTTGTTATCAGACTTTAGAAGTTCTGATTTTTGGTTCATTATCAGCAGTTTGAGAGTTAAATAATTGTATGAGATCATCTATTACTCATGTGCTTTAAAGCTATTGAAATTAGTATGTAATTTGCAGCTTTCTTTCTTGTTTGTAAGACTGTAAACAGTAGTACTGTTCCAGTCCTAATCGCTGCAATTAATTCTTCTTTCTTCTCACATTAAGTACCCCTGGATGGTCTTACCGCCAATGTGGATAAATGATTGTATATCTCTTTTGTACCCACTTTCAAAGTGGTGAATCCCCACTCTCAAGTGGATGCCCGCCGCAGCAGATGAATTGAATTGTTGTAGCTTCATGGCTAGTTATCCGCCTATTAGTTTCAAGTTTTAATTAATCACTTCGTCATATGTTAGCACCTCGCCCTCAGTGGGATCTTGAGTGCACATTCTTGACGTTGAGTAGTTTCTTTTCATGTACTGTTCTTAGTTCTCCGCCATATGACAACATCCTTCCTTCATTGGGATTGAGTGTGCATTCTTGGCATCGAGTTTCTTTAAGCTTGGTTTTCAATTTGATGCTAACGCTAATCCAGTTGGCTATTGCTGGTTTATGTTGTGTAATTCTTTCAAAAAAATTGGTTAGCATATTTCAGTGGTATAAGAGCAGAAGACCCTGCCATCCTGTGGCAGTTTGCAGTTGGTTATCTGATGAGTGAAAGAGACACTAGGCCATACACCAGAAGTCAGGCTAGAACTCTGCATCAGTTTCCGTCTGTTCTAGAGGCAGAGACTTTCTCAGGAGTCTTAAGAGATCTTGGCAAAACAGTGGAAGGTTTAGAAAAGTCAATGGAAGAAGTTGAACAGACAGTTGAAATAATGTTAGACAGTGTAAGGCAAGCTAATGACGAGAGGGACAGAGTTGAGAAGAAGTTTGATGGGATGATAGACACGATGTCCCAATTATTGTCCAAGTTGGACCAGCAAGTAGCTCAGAATATCATTCAGCCCCAAAATAACTCAACTGGAGAAAGCAGTGGAGTTAATGGGAATAACAATAATGGCAGTCTTGAGGTGAATACCAGAAACAGAGTTGTGGGTCAGCATGCCGCAATTCCTAGTGGGTCATCCTCTAGACCTCTTTTTCCCATCTTCACGACAATGGAAGAGCAACAACCGGTTGAAGCTGCACCAACCTTTGTTGACGATGCATGTCAAGCTTACATGGAGTACGTCTCTTTACCTCTTGACTTGAGAGGTACTTGGACCTTTGATCAATTCATGAATCAAAGGAGTCGGAGAAATGGAGGAAGGAATGAGCAACGTCCTCCTATGGTGCCTAGAAATGATTTCTACCAAGCTTTGGGAAAGATAACTATGGAGCATTTTGATGGTAGTAATAAGTGCACAGCCAGATCATGGGTGCAGAAGCTAGATAATTATCTCTCTCTCAGACCCATGCCAGAAGGAGATGCTATCAAATTTGCTACTTTGCATTTGGATGGGATAGCTCACGAATGGTGGACTCATGGTTTGGTCACTCTTGGCCATAACCTCATTCGTACCTATGATGAGTTTACCAACAAGCTGATCGAGAGATTTGATACTAAGGATCCAGAATTGAGATTCAGAGAATTGGCACAATTGAAACAGCAGGGATCTTTAGAAAATTATGTGGCTGATTTTCAGAGGTTGTCAGTAATGGTGCCTAACATTACTGAGAGAAGACTTGTGGTTCTTTTTGCTGAAGGTTTAATGGAGCCTTTGAAGGGTTGGGTCAAAGCCTTTGATCCACCAACGTTAGATGAAGCTATCAAGAAAGCTAGGAGCATGGAGTTGGCAGCCCCAAGGCCTAAGTTTCATTCAAAACCATTCAGCCATAAGAAAGATAAAAAACATTCTTCAAATCTGCCCAAGAAGTTTCCACCAAGGTTGTCAGAAGAGCTCAAAGAACAGCTTAGAAAAGATGGAGTTTGCTACACTTGCCGTGAGCCTTGGGTTAAGGGTCACCGTTGCTATGGAAGAGGCAAAGCAAACCTAATGGAGGGCTATTCTGATTTTGAATCAGAATCTGATTCGTCTGATCAGCAATACGAATCAGCAGGTAGTGAAGGTGAAGAAGCTCCAGAAGAGAAGTCCGATGAGGTGGGAGATGGTAGTGCTTTTGCACAACTATCAAGTTTTCAAAAAAATGAGTCCTTTCGGGTTCATGGAGTTGTGAATTCACAAAGGATAGTTGCTCTAATTGACACCGGAGCAACTCACAATTTTATTGATGAAGGATTAGTTGCTAAAAAGGGTTTGAAGACTGAGGAATTTGATGGCTTCAAGGTAATGGTTGCAGATGGTTTTACTATGTCTTGCACGAGGAAGATTCCTAACCTTTCTATGCAATTGGGGAATTATGAGATTAAAGATGATTTTTATGTGGTGGGAATTGGAGACACTAATGTTGTACTAGGCATACAATGGCTGCGATCTCTTGGTGAGATCACATTGAATTTGCAAACTAGGGAGCTTAAATTTCAGTCTAATGGAAGGAAGGTTGTTTTAAGAGGGATGTCAAATGGGGGCCCTCGAGTTGTGTCTTTGAAAAAGATGGAAAGGCTGATCCGTCACGATCAGGTTGAATGGGCTGCTAAATGTTTGGTTCTACCAGCTGATCCAGTGGAAGAGAAGAGGCAATATCATCCAGATATTCAAGCCTTACTTTCAAAGAAGAGCAAAGTCTTTGGAAGCCTACCTCCTGGAAGATCTCCTGAAAGAGGTTTTGAGCATGTCATTGAATTAGAAGAAGGAGCAAAGCCTGTCATGACTACTCCTTACCGTTATCCAAAGAAGCAGAAAGATGAGATTGAAAAAGCCATCAAGGAGCTTTTGGAGAGTGGTTTCATTAGACCAAGCAAGAGTCCCTTTGCTTCTGCAGTGGTGCTGGTCAAAAAGAAAGATGGTACAATGTGTATGTGTATTGACTACCGTGCATTGAATCAAAAGACCATCAAGAATAGGTATCCTATCCCTAGGATTGATGAGCTTATTGATGAGCTCCATGGAGCTATGTTTTTCTCAAAGATTGATCTTCGTTTGGGTTACCATCAAATCAGAATGAGGGAGACAGACAGAAAAAACAGCATTCAGATGTCACTTTGGGCATTTTGAATTTCTTGTCATGCCTTTCGGTTTGACAAACGCTCCAACAACATTTCAATCTTGTATGAACAAGATTTTTAGACAACAATTGAGGAAGTTTGTGCTCATCTTCTTTGACGACATTCTCATTTTCAGTAATTCATGGGAAGAGCACCTTAAGCATTTGGAAGAAGTGCTTAGTATATTGGAGGCGGAATGTTTGTTCGCCAAAGAATCAAAGTGTGAGTTCGGGATGACAGAACTCTTATATCTTGGCCACATTATCAGTTCAAAGGGTGTGAAAGTTGATCCTAAGAAGATAAGAGCCATTCTTGATTGGCCAACTCCAAAGAATGTTTCTCATTTGAGAGGATTTTTGGGGTTATGTGGATTCTATAGAAGATTTGTGAAAGGATATTCTCATCAGGCAGCCCCTCTCACAGATCTTACAAAGAAAGGAGTTTTTCTTTGGACCAAGATGGCACAAGAAGTTTTTGATAAATTTAAGCAAATCATGAGTACATGTCCTGTGTTGGCTCTTCCGGATTTTACAAAATCATTTGAATTACAGTGTGATGCTTCAGGTGAAGGTGTTGGAGCTGTTATAATGCAAGACAAACATCCTATTGTCTTCGAGAGCCGGAAGTTGAGAGGAGTAGAAAAAACTTACTCCATTTATGACAAAGAGATGCTGCCATCATGCATGATTTGTAAATTCGATTAATATTTGGTGCAAATAAATTTGTTGTTAGGCTGACCACAATAGTCTTAAACATTTATCGCCAAAGTTGGAATGAAAAGCGGCCGAAGTGGAGTAAAGTAAGCTCCAAGCATATGACTTTGACGTGAATATGTCAAAGGAAAAAATGCAATAGTGGCTGTGATGCTCTTTCAAGAAGGCCTCATTTGCTGATCCTCGTGAGTTATCAGCAGATTGGAAGGTTAATTCTTTGCTGAATTATGTTAAAAATCAGTTTGCAGCTTCAAAAGCACTAGAAGGTCATTCCAGGATTTGATGAAAGAAATGTATAAGTTGGTTGATGGGATAATTTACTATAAAGATAGAATCTTTTTAGTGCATGAATCTAAGCTTAAAAAGAAGATTCTACAATCTTTTCATGATGTTCCCCTTGCTGGTCATCAAGGGATTTTCAAGACTTATAAGCAGATTCGTGAAAGATTCACCTGGAAAGGGTTGAAAGAAGAAGTCTTGAACTACATTAGAGTGTCCAATTTGTCAAAGAAATAAGAATGAACACTCTTATCCAGCTGGTCTGCTACAACCCTTGCCCATTCCGAATCAGAAATGGGAAAGTATTGCAATGGATTTTATCACGGGGTTGCCCAAGGTGCAAGGACGAGATTGTATTTTTGTTGTAGTTGATAGACTAACAAAATTTGCTCATTTCTTTGCTATCACCACTTCATTTACAGCAGCTCAAGTGGCTGAGTTGTTTTTTAGAGAGGTCTTCCGTTTGCATGGATTGCCTAAAACTATTGTCAGTGATAGGGATAGCAAGTTCCTAAGTGTTTTTTGGCAAGAGATCTTCAGATTGAGTGGGACAGTGCTTACTCCAAGCACTAGTTATCACCCACAAACAGATGGGCAATCAGAAATTGTTAACAAATGGTTAGAAGGCTACCTAAGAAACTATGTTTCAGGACAGCAGAGAGCTTGGATTAAATGGCTTCATTTAGGAGAGTATTGTTATAACTCTTCTTATCATATGTCAATTAAGATGTCACCTTTCATGGCTCTTTATGGTTATGAAGCTATTAATTTTGTTGATTTAGTGTTTGGTGATAGTAGAGCTCCACAAGCATAGGATATGTTACAACAGAGCCAAGACATCTTGAAATCTCTCAAGGAAAATCTGCAACAAGCTCAAAATTAGCAGAAGTTATACGTTGATCAACAATGTGTTGAGAGGTCTTTTGAAGTTGGGGACATGGTCTACTTGAGGCTTCAGCCCTATAGACAATCTTCTCTCAATAAAAGTGGTGCAAAAAATTTGAAGCCACGTTTCTATGGTCCTTTCAAAGTCACCAAGAGGATTGGTGAAGTTGCTTATGAGTTGGAGCTTCTAGCTGAAAGCAAGGTGCATAACGTCTTTCATGTGTCACACCTCAAGAAGGCACTTGGAAACAATGTTGTGGCTACCTCAGAATTACCTCCATTGGATGAGGAAGGTCAGTTGGTGTTGATTCCAGAGGAGATTCTTGATACTAGAGAACGTTCCTTGAGGAGAAGGACAATCAAGGAATACTTGGTTAGATGGAGGAATTTTCCTATTGAAGATGCCACGTGGGAAGGAGAACAGATTTTGTTAGATCCATCTTTTCAGTTGCTTGAGGACAAGCAATCTCTAGGAGGGCGGACTGTAATGTCCCCTTCTCATCAGTAACCTGTTCTATCACTCATCAGCCTATTCCGGAAGCCTGTAGGCTCATTTGAGGAAAAATTAAGGTTTCTAGTTCTGAGGTTCTATGGCTTTTTAGGGAGTTTACTATTTATAGTAAATTCTAATTTTGGTAGTATGAATATTGTCATCTTTCGGGAACACTTTTCCAGTTGGAGCAATTATCTGAATTCAAGTTTTGGCTTCTAGAAGTTTATTTGGTGAATTTCATAAATAAAGGCATTAATGTTTTAAATTGCAGTTGACCCCTTGGCCTAGGAGAACAACTTCATAAAGTTGTGTTAAAAGGTGGTCATGAAGGGGGACGCCTTCATATGCTTTAAATATTATTTTTTTAAAGTATTAAATGCCTTGGGAAAAAAGGACGCCACACTTTGAGGAGTTGTTTTAAATAAAGTGAAAATTATATTCTTGCAAAAGGGACGCCATTTGAAGGTTTATTTTATTTTGGAAATTTGAAGAGTCTCATGTGACTCTTGGCGTACCTTCTTGAGGAATTGAAGAGTCTTCTACTCTTCTATAAAATGAATGCTTTGCTTCAGCATTGGGATCCATGAAATTTATGCTAAAGTTATGCTGTCGGAATGACAATTGAATTATTGCTTCGAGGAAAGCTTACCTCCAAGCCTCTTATCCAATTTCGTGTTTGAAAGATAACACCTAATTGGCCTTTTGCTGCTTCTCAAATCAGACTAGCAGATTGAGCTCAACAGATGAAGTTTTGATGATATTTTTCCAGTTTTGAAGTTGCTGATGCTACCACAGCTGAAAGTCGATTTTACATACAGCTTTGTGAGTGAATTTTATTTCATTCTGGGTGTCTTGGAATTCAGTTTCTCTACCTTGGGCGACCCCTTCCACCAACTTTCAGATTTTAGTTTGGTGTCTTTGATTTTTACTTGCTAAATCGCCCCTCAAGGAGGCCGTACCATTCATGGTGCATTGGGAGTTGTGCAAAGAAATAATTGCTGAGTCTTTGTTGCTGTTTCATCATCTGAGTTTAGGCGCCTATCTTCCATCAGCACATTGGCTTTCGTTTCACGCAAAACGGAGGTATATTGAGTGAGTTATGAATATTTTATTGGTTTTCACAGTTGCTGGTTGACATTTTCAGTTTACTGTTTTTGTTATCAGACTTTAGAAGTTCTGATTTTTGGTTCATTATCAGCAGTTTGAGAGTTAAATAATTGTATGAGATCATCTATTACTCATGTGCTTTAAAGCTATTGAAATTAGTATGTAATTTGCAGCTTTCTTTCTTGTTTGTAAGACTGTAAACAGTAGTACTGTTCCAGTCCTAATCGCTGCAATTAATTCTTCTTTCTTCTCACATTAAGTACCCCTGGATGGTCTTACCGCCAGTGTGGATAAATGATTGTATCTCTCTTTTGTACCCACTTTCAAAGTGGTGAATCCCCACTCTCAAGTGGATGCCCGCCGCAGCGGATGAATTGAATTGTTGTAGCTTCATGGCTGGTTATCCGCCTATTAGTTTCAAGTTTTAATTAATCACTCCGTCATATGTTAGCACCTCGCCCTCAGTGGGATCTTGAGTGCACATTCTTGACGTTGAGTAGTTTCTTTTCATGTACTGTTCTTAGTTCTCCGCCATATGACAACACCTTTCCTTCATTGGGATTGAGTGTGCATTCTTGGCGTCGAGTTTCTTTAAGCTTGGTTTTCAGTTTGATGCTAACGCTAATCCAGTTGGCTATTGCTGGTTTATGTTGTGTAATTCTTCGAAAAAATTGGTTAGCTTATTTCCAAATTATTTTTCGAAGACAAATGCAGAAGAGGCGGATATCGCAATACTGGAAATGCAGCAACTGGAATCGCAAACTGGAAATGCTGCAACTGGAAATCGCGCTCAATCTCGAAATCACCGCTCAAACAGGAAAACTAGCCCTCAGATGTCCGCCACTGCTGGAAAACTAGCTCTCAGATGTCCCCGCTGCTTCAATACTTCTTCGTTTGAAAAAGAAAAATCGTGGATTTATAGCCTTTTCGTGCGGATTTGAGGGTTTTTTTTTTCGCAGGAAATGACTGACGGGTTGGTGAGAAGTAATGTTGCGTTTTTTTGCAGATTTAAACCCGATTAAAACCAGATTTAAACGCCCAAAAAGTCTAACTTTTTTCAACGGTTTTTTGCAGATTTTTTGGGAAAAAAACGTGAAGGTAACCGATTTTTTAAAAATCGCAATTAATCAAGTTTTTTTCCAGATTTCTATGACTATGATCAGATCTTTCATTCATTTAACAAACATTCAAATCAAATTCTATCTTAATTCTAATCTAATGTTGAAGGGCTATACAACCTTGCAAACCACTTGACAATAAAAGGGATTCAAAGCAAATCATGCATAAGAGCTTTTATTATCGGAAGTAGCAATACGCAACAATCTCATACACTTTCTTCACAAAATGAAAATGAGAGATCAAGAGTTTATATAGAGTTTCTGAGAATAAATGAAAGGCCAAGATTGAAACAAATTAACCCAAGATCAATACACATCAACCCTAATTAGGGTTTCCAAAAATAACATCATAATCATGAAATCAATGATGATTGCTATTTTCAAGGAAGTGCATCCCTATCCCCTCGAGCAGCAGTGTGTTCGATGAATCTGGACACGATTGGGATGACCTCTTCCATCGTGACCTGTGGCAACATGTTTATTCTGAATTCCAACCCATCCAAGTCCTCAACATATCCGGCAAAGGCACTCTCCCATTCCAATTCTTGTTTCATGAAGGCATCCCGGATAGATAAAGGTTCGCCACCCTAGTGAAGTTCTGTCTCAAATCGATCCTGTAATGGAGAAGAAGATTTCCTGAACTCTGTGCTTTAGATTTTCTAGCGCATGTCATTCTCTCGGACGATCTCTTTCTCAAACATATCTGCAGCTATGAGGTAAATCTTATTTGAATTTCTCAGATCTGTTCTTCAACTCTGAGTCCATGGGCTTTGCTCTTTCCAAGACCTCGCTCCGTGTTGTCAACGTCCAATACCAATTGTGGAAGTCATAGGCAGCGCGTGCTACAATTATCTTCCCATTGATCAACTCTTGTTCTGGAACTCCCTTCAGTACTTTGAGGCATGGAATGATCCTCTCCTGAATGTTCGGGAGGTTGTCCCAAACTTTTGTCATGATAGCAAGTTTGGAAAGCAACGAGGAAGTCTGTCCATAGGCTAGTGTCAATCTCTCCATAAATGCAGCCGCTTCTGTGCTTTTACTTGCCATCCATTCCTTAGCCTAATTAGTCGTGACCATATCTTCTTCAATGTCCTTGGTCATTTCCTGTGAGGAGTTTAGAAGAGGAGGAGCTACTACATCAGCTTGATTGATTAGTTTGGTCAGGTGCTAAATGTACTCCTTCAGGTGCTCGACCTCCTTCTTATATCCCTTCTTCTTCGCCACTTCTTTCTCCAGTCTTTCCTTGATAGTAGAGACTGAGTTATCCAACTCTTCAACCTCTTGGCCCTTTGTTGTTGGGCCCAAATCAATAGTGGTGATGACGTACTCATGGGGAGCAATATCATCCTATGTCTTATCTACTGTCGGTACTGCAATCTGCACAGAACGACCGTCAGCTTCGTCCCTCTGGATCATAGAGAATTTCTTGGCTGGCTTCTTTACAGCAACTTGCTCTAACCTAGCCAAGAAGCCTAAGGTGTCATCTTCCTCCTAAGTCTCAACTAGCACCTGTATCTTTAATCTTTCTTTCAACTAGTCAAGAATTGTGGGTTGTTAATTGTCGTCCTCTTCCTGAACATTTTCTCCACCTGGAATATCCAAAATTCCTTTAAGAGCATAAATCATTCCTTCTTGAAATTCATCATTCTGGATATCCATTTCGTTCTCTGAATCAAGTATTTTTGTGCCCGTACGAGATGGGGGCTCGTCATCATCTAGCTGGATTGACTCAATATTACCCTCATGAATCAAAGAAGGAATTCTCATGTCAGCCAATGAATCATCTACAGTGGCCACTATCTCATCAATATTTTTGGATGCAGTGGAATGAGATGGCTCCACCCTCTGTTTCTTTTGAACAGGTTTTGTATTTGTAGTTGCTTCTTTCCTCTTCTTGGAGTTGGTAATTTCAATCAACTCGGCACTGTGGGATGCTCCTGCATTCGAGGAGTATGATTTCGTCTCATCCTGCAAATCATAAGTGAGCATCATTTTTTTCCGTCTTAACTCTTGGATTTGTTGGTCAACCCACCACTGAGAATACTTGATCACCCGCCTCATTAATGTGGTTAAATCTGCAAGCTCGGGCTTGACCACTTCATCGCAGGAAGAGGCCAGCTCTCGTTAAACAGCGGTTGGACATACTCTCCATCATCTTCCAGCTGATCCGGCACTCGGCAAAGTTCGGTCACTCTGATCAAGTCCACCGGCAATCTGGACCATAATCTTTTTCTGATTTCATATTCGTCCGTAGCATTTGCCCAGAAATCCTCCAAGTCTACCATATGTTTTTACTTTTTTCCATCCACGGTCCGAATGTGGTTATGAGGGTCAAAGTTGGCCCTGGACCGATAAGTTGTGAACGGGTACCATTGTATCTCCAACTTGGCATTTTCAGCTGCTTGTGTAGATGGACAAGACTCCAGCATGTTTCCAAGGAAGAATGGAAATGTAACGATTGCCTTCTGTTTCGTTCTCTCGAAGCCTTGGTATGTCTCTAAATGCCTAAGGACCTCTAGCAAGATCATCCTATTGGTAGGATAAATTGGAAGTCGGTAAGGACTTCCAGTGAATCCCTGAATTCTTATGTATGTGACTCTTGGAAACTGGATAAACCAGGATCCATATTTGTTGATCAGGCTTTTAGCTTCATGAATTAGCCTCTGGTGATGTACATGAGGAAAGCATCATCTGCCCATCTGAAGTGACATTTCGCACTAAACTGCAGCTGCGGGTAACAATCATATGACTTAAATTCATTCTCACCATTTCCTACCACACCTTTGCATATTAGTCCTGAATATTTGTAAGTCCTGGCCAACAGATAGATGATATAGGAGCTCATGTGGAATGATTTTGTCCTTTCCAAATTAATTAGCTGCTGATGGAGATTATCACTAATTATCCTGGACCAGTTGAACATCCTAACGCCTGAGGTGATTTCATCAATGAAATAGTACATCCACGTCTCAAAAGGCAGGCCTTGAGGATTGCCGGCTATTCTGTTTAATAACAAAATAATGTCCCCATAGTCCTCCTTGAAGTCTGTACGATGCAGCTTCTTGGGCATTTTCTTGGCAGAGCCCCTCGGTTTTTCCAGCCATAACTTGTCAATGTTTGTGGCACAGAGTTTGGACTGGTCTTCATATAACTTTTTGGCGTCCTCCTTAGTCTTGTATGAAGTTCGGTTGTCTGTTGGGATGCCAAACGCTTCCTGGATTGCCAATCCTCCGAGATGAGCTAATATCCTCCCATCAGGTGCAATAATCTGCCTCTCCTGCGCATCGTAATGGATGGCACACTCCACCATTAATTCAACACATTTTATGGCTGGCGGAAAACCGGTTGCCTGGACGATGCCATTCCTCATCATCTGGCGAGTGACTGGTGTCGGCAGGAATCCATCGTTTCCGTACATCCTCTTCTTGAATTCTGTGAAGTCCACATGCCCGAGATTGGTGTCTGTGATATTTTTCCACTTAGAATTAATTTTAGACTCTGGCTGCAATCCTTTGCTGGACAACTTCATCTGCGCCTTTCTTGATGATTCTCCCTAGATGGTCATTAACCTGCAATAAATAAAAAGAATTAACATTAGTGCAGAGACTTTTAAATCTAGTTTTTTCTGGGCCTTTATTCGAAAGTTTTTACTTTCAGCTTATTGAAAGAAAAAAAAATTATGTGAAAAAGCAAGCTGAAAATGGGCGAACTTGGTTAAGTCTTGACAAATCTTTGCCAGAGTGATCGAATAAGATGGAAGAAGAATAAAAGAACTCAATCGACCAAATTTTAAACCTTTGAAAGTATCTTGTGGCTGAAAATTTACTCAAAAATCCAAGAAAGAATACGCCTTTTGCTAGGAAATACGCCTTTCAGCCAAGAATTCCAAAAAATCACATCCTCCAGTTCAAGAATTTATTCCTCCACCGAGAAAAATCTACCTTGCCTTCAATATTTTCCCTTCAATAATTGTATCTTTTGCAATTTTGAGCGAGCTTAACTTTCTTCTCAATCAAACTTGGGAAGAATGAATTGAAAATGACTTGCTGAAACTCATTATAAGGTTGAGAAGTTCGATTTATTTTAGCAATTTCATTTTTTCTCTTGAGTTCATCGAACTTAGACTTGTTTTCTTCTCTTCACTATGGCAAGTTTCCAATTTCTTCAAAAAATCTTCAAGGCAAGTTTCTAAATTTTATCCAAGCGCCACCTTTAGCCAAAATCTTTAGATTTTCCTTTTCTTTGGAGCTCTAATTTTAGCTAAGTGTTGAATATTTATTTCAAAAAATTCCTTAGTGTTGGAAAATGTTAAAGTATTCTAAGTGTTAATTTTATTTTCCAACCTTTTCGAAATTTTATTTAACTCTATAGATTTTTATCTCTTTCCTTCCAAGTCATCTTGCCATCTTTCTTTCTATGGCGAATTTTACCTTCCTTTGGACAAGCATGGGCGGACTTGATCATTTGCTTGTCGTTGCCATCTCTCCCCTAGGCGAACTTCATCAACACTTAGGCAAAGTTTCCTTCTTGGCCTAGGGCGGACTTCATGATACATTTGACATGTCTTTCTTCAAGGTGGGGCGGACTTGGAAGCCCCTTTGCCATCTTCTTCAAGTGAGGCGGACTTCCTCTTAGCTAAGACATGGCATGGCGGACTTGGCTAATGCTTGGACAATGATGATTCAAGGTGGGGCGGACTTCAACAAGTTCATGCCATGATGCAAGGGCAGACTTCAAGGTTGGCAAGAAACTTCCTAAGTGGGGCGGACTTCATCATTGTCTTGCCACATTCATCTCTGAGGTGGGGCGAACTTTAGAGTTTTCTTGCCAAGCTTCCATGGCGGACTTCCTAATGCCTTAGCCATTTTCTCCTTCTTCTGGACCATCTCGCCATATGATTCTCTTGATTTTTCATGATTTTTACTTGCTTTTTATGATGTTTTTGTGCATTTTACTCTTGAAGGTGCAAAAACTTGATTTTGAAGATGAAACGTTGACACCGTGACCCACGAGACCCAAACCCTAGGTTGACTTTCTAAAAATAGAAAAAGCAAAAAGCAAAATTTCTAAAAATAGTAAGTCCCGGATTGGTCCAAAAATGAAAAAAGAAGAATCCCTAAAAAATGGGAAGTGTCAAAATTGACTCAAATCACAGGCGATCCTCGTCTTCCGAACCTTCTGAGCACTTCCATGACGTCTAAGCATTGTTTCGGGCTTGAATTCTCCACTTGACTCGGATGAGTTTCAAAAACTCTAACTTTGAACTCTCAAAGCAATGACTTCATGAAATTGTTACGCGAAGGCAAAACCCTAGAAAAGCAAACTACTGGGGGTCCCCATTTGCGATGGGGCGATGTGTGAAAAGGTCACAACAGCTCTCCACTCAAAAAAGTGTGTTTTTCGTCCATGTTTGTCATGTTTTGGCTTCATTAGTGACTTGCCACCCCTAATCACCATTTTTTATTGGCTCTGTCATTGTAAAAGTGTGACATGATGCCATCCTTCTTTATTGGTGCAGTTTTGGGTTACTCCAGCCACTTTGATTGATGTTTAGACTGGCCAAGCCACTAAAAAGGTGTGTCATTTCATTGACTCTAAATTTCCTCTTTGTCAAGCATGTCTTCCTTGGCAACTTGCTGAAATCTGATGCCATTGTCCTTGTTCTGCTCCTTATTTATCCTTGTCATTTGTTTCCTTGTGTTGGCGTTGTCACTTGAAGAGCATGTAGAAACAGTCCTATTTATCAACTTGGACATTCCTAGACGCTACTTTGTGATCCTCATCTCTTCATTCCGCTGTAAAGTCATCATTAGTCACAAAATATCTTCATCTTCCAGTTGGAATAGCTCAAGCTTGGACAAACTAAAAGATCTATTGATTAAAAAGCTAGACCACAATCAAGCAACCTAGAAACTTGTTAGGGGGAGAACTCAATGGATCCTAATAACATGACAAGAATGACTTGATCTAAGACTACCAATGTTTCAATTTTTTTTATTTTTGCAATACCATTGGGCATTTTGGATTCTCAATGCTCACCAATGTAATCATGATTGTTCATATGACATTTATGAAAATTAAACATGTATTGTGGTATTATGTACTTCACAATTTTACTCAGCAAATAGACTTATGTTACTAGTTAATGATGATTTTAAATTGAAATGTTGTAATATTCATTGCATAACATTGATATGATCTAATCTACTTCTGTTCATCATTTATGTGTAAAATTTAAGGGAAAAATAAATTAATGGACAATAATTACATACCTCCCCAATTCTTTGGATCAAGAATCCATGCACAATACTCTTCGTTACTCTTTCCCAAAAATGCTTCATTATAATGTTCACTATCACTTGCAACAGTCGCTGCAATTACCTGCAATTCATAGTCATATTAGTGCGATACAAAAGCAATAACAAATAATTTATCCAGCTACATGTAAGACACAATCACAATCACTTGCAATTATTGCTGAAATCATCTGTAATTTACAGTCATGTTAACGCACTACAAAAACAATAGTAAATAAGTTATCTTCTTACATGCTAGACACAATAAGTGTTGGACATGCTACAATAGAAAGCTGCCATAATAAGCTAAGAATGGTAAATAAGGGCCACCAAGTTCCAAGACTGTCCTTGAGCTTTAATGTGTGAGATGACTGAAAAGGTGAGAGGAATTGCCTCTATTTATTAGTGCTTTTCTAAGTTTTGGGGATGAGGAGATAACTTTCACAAACCTAAAAAAAAAAAAAACTTTGGAGACAGCAAGGGATGGCTTTTAAAATAATATATATAAAAAAACATTTAAATACTAAAATAAATTAAATTAAAAAATAGTTTAAACAAACTATTGAAAGCTGTAATTTTAAATAATTAGCATGATCAAAGATTTTCAATGTTCGATGGTTTTATTGGCTTCAACTAGATACCAATGAAGGAAGAAGACCAACACAAGATGTCATTCACTACCAAATGGGGCACCTATGCCTATCAAAAAAATGCCTTTTGGTCTGTCTAATGTTGGGGCTATATTTCAAAGAGCAATGGATATTGCTTTCAAGGATCTCATCAATGAGATTATCCTGATTTATTTTGGTGATCTAACAGTATTCTCCAAAAACAAAGAGGATAACTTAGACCACCTGGACAAGGTATCTTAGAGATACCAGCAATTCGCAATCTCTCTAAATCCTAAAAAATATATCTTTGGCATTGTCCAAGGAAATTTGTTGGTAGTCATGACACATTGTTTCTAAAGAAGGTATAGCCATTGATCCTAAAAGAGTTAAGCTATCCTTGAGATCTCACTACACAAGCATAAAAAAAGTCTGCAATCTTTCTTAGGGAAGATCAATTTGTGAGGAAATTTATATCAAACTTTGCCAGTATAGTACACCCTACCATCCTCATGCTAAAAAAGGATTAGCAGTTCAAATGGATAAAAGAGGGTAAAAGAGCACTCCAGCAAATCAAAGAGGCTATCTCTAAGACTAGTGTTGGCTAATCCTTATTTTTCTAAGGACTTTCTCCTATATGTGTATGGCAAACAAGCTAGTTTAGCTACGATGCTTGTTCAAAGAGAAGAAGGTGACATAAATGAGCACATATTGCCTTTTGAAGTCAAACGTTGCCATATCCGTGTCCTAGCTGGGTTGGCTTAGCAGTCAAAAAGTAAATAAATAAATAAATAAAAATAAAGTGTTTTTAGACACTAACAAACATATAATAATATTTTTATTTTGAATTCTAGCCAGCCTAGACCTTATTTTGGGCACCAAGTTTAATAATTTAACACTAATTTAAAAATAATAATATTTCTCATTTGGGCCAACCTAGATTTCTTTTTGGGCACCAACTTCAAATCAAATAGGTCTAAATATAATTCAATTGGCTGGGTGAAAGCATCTGGTTTTTGGACATGATTTTGGAACTATTCTCCAAGGTGTGATTGCTGGGATGCAAACCCTAGCAGGCATCAAGGTTGGGACAAAACCCTCAACCTTATTCTCCTTCCATATTTGTATTTTTTGATGGTTTTCTCTTGTTTGCCTAGATATGGATCTGATTTATGCTGGTCACCATTGCTAGGATCTTAATCAACCTGAGCACTGAGGTAGAGAGGGTTTGATCAACATTCAAGACTCTCTGTTGGTTCATCATTTACTTGGGAAAGATCTGAGGCGCCATTCCAAGGAAGAGGTTAATTGCTAGAAATTGATATTATTTCCAAATCCTAGCCGCGAGAAGATTCCAAGAATTTTCTGATTTTAGAGGCTGAATATCCATATTGCAGCTCGATCTGAGTGCCACCATACAAGGAAGGTTAGCTTCTATGAATGGTGATTTGGAGCTGATTGCAGGTTATCCAAGGCAATTGCAACATTCAAAAGATGTCTCAAATTTGATTGAGTCTTTGGCACGGTTTATATAGAATGTATTACTAAATTTTTGCTTGTTGTTCGTTGAAGATTAATTGTATGAGCACAGCCTATACCATTCATTTTGTTGGCAAATGGTCAACGCTCCCCTTGGGATTTGGGACATGGCTTAACCGCCTCCCGTGGATCCGTTAACTCTGGCGATTGTATCGGGCATTAACAGGTGATATTTTGGTGCAACGGCAACCGTGGGGCCAACAATTGGTATCAAAGCCAAAGGTGTTGGGTTTGAATCCCCTTGGGTAACGATGAGGGGGAGATTGTTGGCAAATGGTCAACGCTCCCCTTGGGATTCGTGACATGGCTTAACCGCCTCTTGTGGATCCATTAACTCTGACGTTGTATCGGGCATTAACAAGTCGATCTTTTGGTGCAACGGCAACCGTGGGGCCAACACATTTTGAGCAACAAATCAAAGGAAGAAAGAGTAACAACAGTATTAGGGTATCTAAGAGCGAATAAGTCAGAATCCATGGCATACATCTACACCTAATTGCACAGGTCTTCTATCATTGTAAACTGACACAGATTGTCTATGCACTTATGTGTTGGACACCTGTTTCCCTCCAAACTTGGATGCCCCACTCAAGACCTTTCACATTCCCAATGTGGATGCCTAGGATGGATAATTTTTCCTCTAGTGATGTGTAACCTCCACCAGCATTGAATTTCCTCTTGAAAATATAATTACAATATGCTAATATTAAATACATTTTATTTACTCATTGAAGTAACTTGATTGATTGACACAGAGTAAACGAGAATAGAAAACTACAGTAATACACATATCAAGTACTCACAAATGCATATGCACAAAACAAAGTAGTATTCTCATTCATTGAATACCAATAAGTACAATATCAAGAAAGTTTGTGGTGTCCCTACAAGTAAATTATGACATATATAGTTGTCGACATTGGTTGAGGACACCAACCGTCGGTAACTACCCGATACAAATCCATGGTTGGGGACTAATTCCCAATTACACACATTAATTATCTTTTGCTGCACAATATTATTTATTTACTTGGCCGACTAAACAAATTTACTTTCAGCCAACTACATCAGCCCCCCCAAAAAGAAAGTAGTCTTCAAACGACATGACAACAAAATTGGGGACTACCATACATCGGAAATTGACTAGTGAGAAGAGGGAGGGTGAGAAGATATCCCCGACGTGGGTGTAGGAGTGGCTGAATGTTGCTGATGCAGGTGCTAAGGACGTTGGTTCGCTACCAACTCTCACTCTCTGGCTATTTTAATCATCTATACAACCTCTCTCTACTGCTTCCTTGTATTCTCCAACTCCTAGTCTCTCTCTTAAAGCATTTTCGTTGCCTTCTCCAATTCTTGTGTCTTCCCCTAAAGCGTACTCTCTCAGCTAGTTGTGCCTCCCTCTCAGCCAATCGTTGCTCCTTTTCTTGGATGGTCTTCTCCAAGGTGGCAACCTGTTCATGCTTGGTTGTTGTGACCTAAGCCAATTGCTCCTGAGACTTCCAAATTTGGTTTGCCAATTCTGTCTTGATAGTCTTGGCTTGTGCTAGGGCCCGATCACCTTGTCTCTATAGCCTCTTGAAGGGAAGCCATCTCTCGTCGCCATCACAAGAAGATGTCTCTAAAACACCTCTCCATGCCATAAAGTGTTGAGAGCACTCGACCATGTCTCCTGACGATTGTGAGTCTAGTTGGTTGCCAAGCAGCCAACATCTCAGTTGTTTCTACTCTTGGCCACCCATGTGAGATGAAACACCAAAAATAACTCGCCTTCGCATCCCTCCTGCATAAATGCCAGGATCCTCTCAGCCTCCTGAGCCACTAAGGGATCATGTCCAATGTCCAACTATTGGCCAAGTTCATCGACTTTGTACATAACTCTCACCATCGACTGAAGTTCACCCAAGTACTTTTGGACTGTATCGAGAGGGTCATAGGCATTTGGCCGACTAATCTTGATGAAAACTCCATCGAATTCATCCTCACTGGACTCCTCTCCTAACTCCACTGGATGTGAGTCTGGCGCTACCTCCATGGGGGTGTCTGTGGCTTCCGATCGTGAGGATCTTGAAGGTGTAGGTACAGGCTAGGTGAGTGGCGGTACCAGTCATGAGGGCTCTGAGTGCAAGGGTTGGGTGGCTTGCATCGAATGTGAATGCACTAAAGGCCCTGAAAATGTGTCCACTGTGATGGTTACAGGCTCTAGCAGTGGTGGTTCCTAAACACTCTCCAACAATAGTTCGAGTGACTCTGGTGGCGAATCATCTGGTGGTACTCTTGTCATGTCCAGCCAGCTATCTATGTCAACGTCATCTCCCACTACTAGAACGTCGTTGATTGGCACTGCTAGCGAATCTACAACTAGTACTGTAGAGACGGTTGGCTATATGGGTATGGTGGGTTGTGGTTGTCATGCTGGCTGTACTAGAATTGCCTCCTCAATATCCTCTTGTGAGTCGGCTTCCCTTGCCAAAGGAACCTCCTCTATACTCATTTCCAACGAAGAAGACAACTCGATGGCCTCACAATCCTCTCCACTAGGCGAAGGAGGTGAGGTATCTTTGTGTTTCCTTTTCTTGGTTGTTGGTGGTGGGTGAGGTGTCTCCTCTCTTGTTGTCTGCACACCCAAATTGGCCAAGCAAAATACCGTCTACCATCCTGCATCCAATTGCCCTACGGGTTGGAGTCTTCTCCAATTGTCCGAAGGCACCTGAGAATAGATAGCATCCAGTGGCAGCCCAATGGTGTGCTGCATCATGTAAAAACCTTTGTGCTTCAAACACAGAAACTCTCATATCCTCTCTGAGAGCAGACTCGCCCAGTTATACACTCAACCCGCACTTAGCCAGGTCATGAGCATGATCATCCATACAACAATATTAGACGCTTTGCTAGCGCCTGTGAGCCTGCACTTGATGAGGTCCAAGATGCATTTCTACTCGAGTATGGCGAGAAAATTCTTTCTTAAACCTCTGTTCCCCGCATTCCATATGTTGTCTTTCTCCTGCTACGTGAGATTAGATCAACATACTCTCGCCAGGAGTGTCTCCTTCAACTATCAGGGCATTTTTCCTAAAGGTTTGGCTATTGAGCTTCCTCTCAAGGGTATCCTGAATACCCTATGAATTCAGGTGGTGCGAAGAAGATAGTCACCCGACATCCTCTGTAATCGTTTACTGACTTGTGAGCATGCTTGTCATACTGCACTATCATATGGCACAGATATGGCTCAAAATCCCGACTTAAAAAATGGTAGTTGCACCACATTGTCCACCTGGGCATGCTAAAGTGTTGTTTTGAGAACGTGATCATCCGGAGTTTCCAACCACCATGAGCGACATTCAAAGCCGCTAAGACTCTCCCAAGTAATGTTATCGGTTGTCACTATATCATCGTCCTTCCCCTTTGCCATTTTTCCTATTGCAATGCGAGGTTGGAATGGTGCTAGCCATTTCGCTCTACTGCTACTGGCAATGGCCATGTCTCTCTGATAACAAAAAGAAATTGGTACTTTCGATATAAAGACGCTTCGAAAGATAGTTGCAACAACTGAATTTGCTAATTCACCAACTCCTCCGTATTCTACCTAGAATGCCAATCAATACGAGCCGTATGGTAAACTCACACCTCCTGACTATGATCTTTCGTACAATCTACCAACTAATCCATACGACATACTTGTTCTCTATCATAGCAATCTTACTTTCCCTGTACAGAATCCTTATCGAGTCCTCCCGTATGCTAATTCTCAGGTCAGCAATTCTCTGTACGATGCTTCCAATTCTCCTTAACCTTCATACAATGTAAGCAAGTCTAATTTGTACGAGTTGTACTATCTGCAACTTTTTTGTGCTCCTTTGTTTTCATATGGTTTGTGATGGTTGTATGCGTACCTTAAGTTTATTCCGTCATACGGTATGTAGTGTTTGTTGGAGCCTTTGCACGAGTTGTATGCCAAAGTACAGTACCTGTCGTACGACCAAGCACTGTATGGCTCCTTTGCTTCTTTGCTTCCGTACGGTTAACTATTGTTGCACGATGGCGCCCCCAACCCGTACGGTGTTGCCAGGTCGTACTTCTTTCAATCCCTATCATACGTTCTTCGGTCCATGCCATACAACCTTTGGCCCTTCCTGACATGCGATTTCCTCCTTTGCCCATATGAACTTCTGCAATAATCTCCACTGTATGATGTACGGATTCACCTTGAATTTTTCACTAAATTCTCTGTGTGCTCCTCTCGAACCCTTTGTAAATACCTTGAATTGAGATTGACTTTTATTTTTCCCTTTTGGCCGTACGACCTCCTCCCCTTTATATAATTTGATATTTTTAATTTTGATTTTTTCCCCTTTTCTTTTAATATTTTATCTCACTATAATATTTTTCTCTTTTGATTTTTTAAATTTTCGCTTTTTTCACTTTTCCATTCCACCAATGTATTTTTTTGCTTTTTATTCTTTTTGTTCTCCTCAAATTTTCTTTTCTAACTTTTTCTTTGGTCGCCTTTTCTTACCTTTACTGACGTGTATCGCCAATTACAAGCAAATAGGGGTTTTTTATAGCACTCCTCTTCACAATAGTTTTCGAGGTATTTTAAGTTAAAAAATTTATCAACCAAAGGAGCAGGTCATGTACCTTTATAGCTCTTGTCCACATACCATCCACCATACTGTTGGTACCATGTCATGTTTTCTCCATCCACCATTGGCAAACCTGTTGGATTTGGTATGACCTGCCATAGTCCATACGAAGTCACTAGTGTAGGGAGTTCCTGATTATTTTCTTTGGCATACTGGATTACCTCTTCGTTGTATCCATTTGGTTGTGCGGCAATAAACATATCTTCTACCATCATTACGATTTTCAAGCATGGTCCTTCCTTTTTTGTATATTCATTCCAATCATTCTCGTCCCAATCATCTTCATCCAAGTCGTCTTCCTTCTAAACTGCTTTTTTCTTTCTTTCCTTCTCTGCTCTATGCTTCTCGACTTCTTCATCTAGTTCATATGATAGGTATCCTCTTCGTTCTCCTTCGTAGGGTGCATGAAACTTCCAGTGGCCCCATACTCTTTTCCATAGCGTTGATGTTCTGAACAATGCGTTAGATATCCTCTTCGTTCTCCTTTGTAGGGTGCATGAAATTTCCAGTGGCCCCATACTCTTTTCTTCTCTTTTCCTGACGAGTCTTTCTTCAACCATTCTCTCGCCTCCTAGTGTTGTCCAATCTTCTTTTACGAACTGGCTTCCATTTATTCCCCAATTCTGTTCTTCTTTGCTTCCACTTTCGCTCACTGACCAATCTTCTTTCGTTGCGTATCCTAGCATAGTTATCCCGATTGGTTCTTCCTTTTCTCTCTTGATACAGTTGTAATCTTGATCCATCAATGGAGTTTGGTAAGAGAGTCCCATCTAAATTCTCTAGTTTGATTGCTCCATTCTCGCCAACTTCCCTGATTTTAAAGGGCCCAAGCCACCTGACCTTGAATTTACCTAGCTTAATCTCGTTACGGTCATTATACTTTAAAATTAACTAGCTCGATCAGAATCTCATTTGGTGAAGGTGCTTGTCATGCCAGTACTTCCTTCTCTTCTGCATTGCCTCAGCCATTGTGCCAATATTCTTCATTCGTCGAGTTTGTTTAGCTAGAATAACCACTCCTTCAGACTCTCTATATCGTCAAGTTTGCAAACTTATATCCATTTATATATATTTATACATATAAATATGTAATTATATTAATCTTACTTCCCTTAATATGGTCTTCATATATTGATTCATATCTCTGTTGGGTCTGTATATATCTCTTTAGGTCTGCATATTTTATACATTAGATCTCCACATTATATCCCTACTAGTGTATATGATTTATCTTCCATACTTCACTGCCCGTGCTATCTGAATGCAGATTTATTTATTATTCCTCAATGATTCCTTGTTTCTAATAGAAGGTATTCCTTATTTACTATTGTAGACTTCCTATTCTATCTCTCCCCTCAACTTGTACTTTCTCCTCCTATTCATACCATATTGTGTCCCCTCATAAAGGGTGTGAACTCTTAAGAGAGGAGACAATCTTAAGCGGTGCGATTCCTAAATGGGGGTCAGCCTCTTTAACTATATTATTGTTTAAGATTAATCATTGCCTCCCCTTAATGAATCGGCGCAGTAGCTTTAATCGCTACTCCTAATACTCTCTCTTGTGTTTGTCTTTTTATCCTTTTTCCTCTACTTTCACAAACACAATCCCTTATTATGCTTACAATTCACCAAAGGCTCGGCCAATGCTACCCAATCACCAAACCTTGGAGTTAAGTATAAACCATTCCATCTTTATATAACAAACACGGCTCCCTGAGAGTAACAAACACGGCTCCTTGAAAGTATCAATCTGTCTTGATTAATGATTCGACACTCCATCTTCAGAATCCTTTAGCGTATGAGATATGGCAATGGCGGCATATTCATAAACTCATTCGCTCAAATGACATTCATATTTGGAAACTCCGTGTTGGCTTTTCATATTACTTTCGTGTCTTTTGGTTTTCGTTGATGTAGCGGCTCCTTTTGCTGTATGCAGTGACTTCCCCAGTAGAAAATCAATATATTAAACTAGTGTTATAATTCCCAGCACTAATCCTTAATATATTTATGGTTCGGGCCATTCAACAAGTGTAATTATTTATGTTTGTTTATATATTTTATGTTCCTTGTTTTAATGTATATTTTATGTTATAATAATAATAATTCTAATAATATCAAATTGTTAATATTGTATCATTGCTATTTATATTGTTATATTTGATTATAATTATAATATTATCTTATGATAATTATAATTAGAATAATATTAAATTGCTAATATTCTTCTTTATATATTTAAATATGTATTTTATTTATTTACATTTCAATGATTTATATCTCAGTGTTACAATTTTGGGGGCATGACACAAAGTGGCAAAACTTTGTGCGAAAGAGAACTCGACAAGTGGAAGACCAAGCCAAGTAATGAGACGTAAATGGAAGCTTTCAACCAGCATGAGGAAAGGACTTTTCAATCCATCATTTAGAATAGCAATGTCAGCACAAAGTGAATGATGAAGGAAAGATAGTATACTATCAAAGCCAAGCGCAACTCATTGATGACTTAAACAACCCAAATCCATGCCACTTAAGTGGTAAATCAGCAAATATGGCATAAAACTCATTCAACTACTAAAGAGGCACACTTTTAGTATGGTCAAGCCATGGCAAATTCATACAAAAGTAGCGATAAAGTGACTGCAAAAGCGCACCTAAGTTGAAACATGTATATGCCACAAGTAAGGCACACATTTTGACGGGTTAAACCAATACCAAAGCATGCCTAAGGAGTGGCCAATGAACACAAAATCCATGCCATTTCACTTAAATCAATTTAATGAAATGCCAGGTGCAAATTTGTCTTGGCTAAAACATGACTAATGGGTTATGAAAATGCACCCAAGGCACTTAAGTGAATTGTCACTTAAAAAGCAAACATTTTGGGTGGTTGAGCCAACAAAAATCTCTTCCCAAAAGGTGGCTGATCAGCTACAAAAGCACACCAATAACTTAAAGGTTAAAAGGCATCTAAGGCGTGCCTTCAGCATCGCTTAACCCATATAAAACTCCACCTCAAGGATGGTTGGGCAATCAAAAGAATCTGCCCTAAGAGAAAAAAAGAAAATGTTTGGTGTTGAGTGCACAATTGGGAATTTGAGATAGTTTAGCCAAAACTGCGTCCAAGCATGGTGAATGCAAGACAAGTTCCACCTAAGAGGAAGACTGGTTAAGTCAAGGATTGGATGTTGAAATAAGGTGGATTGATCAAGGAGAAGGGTAAATAATAATCCAAAGCATGTGGAGGTAGCCATGGACAAAGGTTTTAAGGTTCCAACACTCACAAACAAAGCAAAGTCCTTTCCCCTTGGCCAAACAAGTAGATCAATCAAGGCTCTCAAACACTTAACCGAATATGACTCAAACAGATCAACAAGTTCAACATTGCATTGACAAAAACTCCATCCCATGTTCAAAACAATTTTATTTTTACAAAATGCTATTTTTACTAGGTATGTTTTTTAAAGGAACAATGAGAGGAGCTCAAAAATCCAATTTTCTGATTTTTGGAAGTTGCTTTTTTAGAAAGCTATTTTTTTGGAAAATTGGTTTTTTCAAAGGCAATAATCAATTTCATATCCATGGTGCCCGCCTTGGAGGAATTGCTAGGGTTGAGCATTCAATTTCAAAGCATCAAAGTCAGAGAATGTTCATCAAGTTAAGGAGTTGTGTTCGACAAGTTGCATTGGCTTCAAGGAAAAGCTCCCTATATTTCAAAGGCTTCAAAAGGATTAACAAAACTTGTAAGTTAGAGATGTTTTATATTTTTGGTAGTAGCTTAAGTGACAAAGGTTGTTATTTTTTGAAGGGATGGATGTGAACTTATTTTTAGGATTCCATTTATTTAGATGTTATAGAATTAGGTGATTTTATCTCCTTATTTTAGAGGATAGAGATAGGATTTCTTTAAAGTGGAGCTTTAATGGGGTTAATTTATTATTATTTTTCCTTTAAAGTTGCCTCTTGAGAGTTTATAAATAAGTGTCTTGGGGGCATGATTTGCAATAAGGATATTTGAAAGCAGTATGCAGCCGAAATTGTCAGCAAACTTTATTGTGTTTTTGTGAATGATAAATAGATACTAAGCCTATGCTACATAAATTTGCATTCAATCTTTGAATTTGAGAGTGTTGCGTTTTCATTAATGAATATTGGTGTAAGTTGCGCTTGAGCTTCAGAAGCTACAGAGCTTTTATGGGATCCATTAATTACTATTTTTCCTTTAAAGCTGCTTCTTGAGAGTTTATATATAAGTGCCTTGAGAACATAATTTCTAATAAGAAGGATATTGGAATGCAAAGTTATGCCATCAAAATTGTCACTTAAATTTTACTGGGTTAATGATAACTAGATGCTAAGCCTATACTGCAGCAATTTTCATTCAATCTTTGATGTCAAGGGTTGTGTTTTCGTTAATGAATATTGGTGGAAGTTATGCTACCAAAGCTTTATTCAAGTTGAAGCTATTGTCACTATGACTGAATGTTGTAATTTCATGAATTAAATTGATAGAAGATTGTATTTCGTAGAGTTTAGTATTGGCAAAATCCATTTTTCTAAACAATATGCTTTGTATGCAACTTAGTTGTTTATTTCATGAAATCATATAATGTTTGTTGGGTATTCCATCATTATTTCCACATAGATAGGCTGATTGTTAGTTTGTTTATGGTTTGTTATTATTTGTTTTGGGTTGTTTTGTTACGTGTGATAATTGGTTATATATTGTGAACCATGTGAGTGCTATTTCAAGCGCTTTGTTCACCGCCATCAGATGTATATAAACCCATATGAAAATAAACTTTGGTAATTCGATTGATCCACAAAATCTGATATGGTATCAAAGCAAGGTTGATTTTGTGCCTATTATTTAGTGAGGGAGAATATCTTGGACACCATATTTCTTGCTAAGAGAAATGAAGCCGTAGTATATGCAACATAATGTGGTATGAGGGAGATTCAATCGAGATTATCATGACTACTCTACACTCGTCACATCCTATTAGAAATTCAGCTTCTGTAGAGGCGTATTGAAGAATGGTTGTGATCTGTTTTTTTACATGCTACATGAATGCTCGAGCGTATACCCTTATCAAAGGCTGATCTTTTTTCTAAATCACTGTGT
Organism: Sequoia sempervirens; assembly: GCA_007258455.2. Lineage (NCBI taxonomy): Eukaryota > Viridiplantae > Streptophyta > Pinopsida > Cupressales > Cupressaceae > Sequoia > Sequoia sempervirens. The sequence goes on from VDFB02070541.1 coordinate 41,317, forward strand.
TCTTTATAGCGCCGTCAAATTCTCAGAAGATCATACTACTTTTGCGTATGATGGAGTAAAAATATATTGCTAGAATGGTGATGTAAGAAAATGAAGACATGGTTTGAATGAGCCCGATTGATAAGCACTTTGCTATTGAAAGGGCGCGATTTGACTTGGCGTTGGATTTTTACTCTGTTCCTGTGTGGGAGATTTGGCAAGGAGAGGTGCCATAAGAAGTCCAAATAATTTTCAAAAGCAACTGTTATTCACCAGTGTTTGATTGGAAATTCGTTGTCATTCTCATAGGTGATTCAAGGCCATGCGCATTGGAACATCAACATTGAATCTATTGTTAGTGTTGTAGTGGCAAGAGATATTTTCACTAAATAAATTTGTCACAAGGCAGGTTGGCCCTTTTCTTCAT
>VDFB02070542.1:0-21033 GCA_007258455.2 Sequoia sempervirens
CACACATGAAAATATCTGCTTGGCCTTCCTTCTCAAAAGAGAAGATTCTATTGACTGCAAAATAGCGGATATGTGCTCATCGAAGGGGTCCTTTTCAAGAGGAATTTCAATGAAGTTCTATTGTGGAGTGTCAGCATAGATCAAGTGAAGTGGATTCTCAACACTTTCCACAGCAGTCCCATGGGCGGGCATTTCTCCGCAAAGACCACCTCCATCAAAATCATGTGTGTCAGGTACTTTTGGCCTACGTTGTTTAACAACTCATACTCCCTGGTAAAAGCTTGCAAGGAATGCCAATTCTTCGTAGGGAGAAGAAAAAACTTTGCAATTCCTCTCAATTTTATAGTGGTTGATGAGCCTTTCGCACAATGGGGCCTTGATTTCATTGAAATGATCAATCCCACTTCCAATGTAAGACACAAATGAATCTTAACAGCCATGAACTACTTCACCAGGTGGATCGAAGAAATTCCCATAAAGAATGCAACAGAGGCAGAGATAGTGGATTTCCTTAAGGAACTGGTGACAAGATTCAGCCCTCCTAAAACCATCATCTCTGACAATGCCAAGGATTTCCTAGGCTCTAAGGTATGTCAATTCACACTCACACATGGAATATTCTTGAAGACATCTCCAAACTACTATCTGTAGGGGAATGACCTAGTAGAGTTGACTAACAATAATTTAGTCTGACTCATCAAAAGAATCAATTCAGAGCACTAGCAAGAATGGCATAAAAACCTTTGGGTGGCACTCTGGGAAAACTACATAACTCCTAAGCAAGTCCTCAAGAATTCGTCGTACGAGCTAGTGTATGGAATAGAAGTGTTATTTCCTATCTCCATGGAGATTTTGGCACTACAATTGCTCAAATCTCTCGAGGTAGAGCAAAATGGCACCATGGAGGTTCAGTTAGCCGAGTTGCTGGAAGTGCAGGAAAAAAGGGAAAAGGCCCTAATAGCCATGTCCAACCACTAGCAGGTGGTTAAAAGATGGTTTGACAAGAAGGCTTTAGACCAAGGTCTAAAATGCGGGGACCTAGTGCTAAAATTTAATGAAAGGGCTACATAGTTGGGTCAACACGGAAAGTTCGACAGCCTCTAAGAAGGCCCTTTCAAAATAGTTCAATGCAAACAACATAACACGTTTGAATTAGAAACCATGGAGCAAGAGGCATTGGGGATTCATGTTAACAGAATCCACCTAAAATTATTCAATTAAGCCTCAAAATTATTCTACCAATGTAAATATGTGAGTAATGTAATTATCTTTCTTTTATGTTTTTGTCAGTTGGTCTTTCAATAATTAATTCTATGGTGTGAGGAAGAAAAAAAAAGAGAGATAAAAGAAACCCATGAAGCAAAGGAATGACACCCATATGCAAAATTAAATGAACACACATATGTAGGAATAGAAAAGCAAACCCACATTGCAGAACCGCAGGAAAAAAGGAGACAAAATTTTTAACATAAGCTATATCTTCATTATATTTATATTTAGAGTATATTTTTATATATTTTATGTATCTTCTTTATATAGCTACTATAAAGCCTTTTCTAGGCATATGTACAAAAAATGGACTAACGGGTATTAGTTCTTAAAAGCATAAAAGGAAATTTCTAGTCGTGGGCATCAGTAGCAGCAATGGAGGTATCAATGGTAGCATCTGGAATCACTTCATCAGCAGGGGTAGCATTAGGACCAGTAGCATCCACAGGAGCAACGACAAGTGGTGGAGGGAACACCAGGTTCTTAAATTCAGTGTACCAGTTGATGTCATAAAAGGGCACCATGTTGTACAAGCGAAACAAAAAGTAGCATGCATAGGTCACCCTTTGGCGATGTTCTTGCGACTAGATGTGGAAACCAAAATATCAAGAACCAGATGAAGAACCAACGGCTTGGGAACCACAATATCAAGCATGGAAGCCATGAAGTGAGAGCACACATTAGTGTTAACTCCTTACTTATCTTCATAGTCAACGAAGTCCCTCCCCAGAACCCACTTTATCACTATAATGGCCAAAGAATGCTTATTCTTGGTTATTCCTTTAAGGTACCTACTTGAAATTTCACCAAGAAAATCCAACTGGGATTTCTTGCATACTAGCTTGATTGGGGTATTCATGGCCACAAGCTCTATGCAACTATCTAATACTAGCTCTACATGCAGACAACCTAAGTGTAAGCTCTATATAAATTATACGCAATTGCTAACGCCGAATGATGAGCCAATTTCCTATTACTAATTCTGCTAAAATTGCTAAGTTTGACTTCGCTATTACCTAAGTGCCTATTTATAGAAATGACCAAGATAAGAGTGGTAATTTTCATACCATAAACATGATGTTAATCAAGTACCATCTTGAAAATTGCACCAAGGCTTGCTCGAATTTCCCACCTAGTTGCATTTGCTAAGTATGATTTGTTGCATGCAGGATTAGTAGGAGCTAATTAATTAAGCATAAGTTGGTGATAGTATTTGGTGGTAGTCCATACGGCCGAAGGCTGAGGTGTTGCGTTGTAGGCATTTTTTGAACTCCAAGGCAAAACCCCTATCTTTTCATGCACTTATTGCATATTTGGCTTAATCATTATGTTTGGGATATTAATTGCCACAGCATACGAACGCCTAAGCTGCCTTGAAATTTTTGGCTCAAGTCCCAAGAAAATCATGTCAAAGTACATCATTACCAAAGGTCATTATGAATTTTTGTCATTTCAAAGTGGCAAGTAATTTGTTTCGAACAAGCAAATGACTAGCAGTACATGTTGAATTTAATGCTAGAAGGTGAGCATTGTTGGCCACCTCAATAAGGAAATAACTAAGTATTGCATGCAAAAGGCTAGCATTGTGAAAGCTTTTCAAACACGGTACCTAGAGAAAAATAATTTTAGAGTGCAACCAGAGCTGAGGTAAATTTCAAAAAAAAATTGAGCTAAACAAAAGTCTCCAACAAAAGGAAAATGGCAGAAAGTTTGCAAGTGGAGGCACAAGTAGAGACGTAGGAAGAGGCAACACAGAGCTTATTTGATGCTATGTGTGTAGCATCATCCATCTATGTCTTTGAATATGTTTCATACGCTTCACTTGGGATACCAGAGCCTAATCAAGGAGGACTGGGATAATATTCATGATCCCATTCTCACCAATAACCCTAAGTCTTTGAGGGAGGTGGCCTGCGAAAGACTAAAGAAATTCACCGACCTGGATTCATTGGCGCAAAAGCTATGGTTCAGCGGGCTCCCACAATATATGGTCCCATTTGTGCACTATTTCCTAGAACTAGTCAATGCGTCCATCGACCATTTCAACCAGAGCACCAGCACCATTGAAGGTTAGGAGTTGAAGTTCAATATCTTCCTAGGAGCTATTTGGAATATGCTATGCATCCCTGACCAACGCTCCAGACTGGAAGAGATAGATCCATTCAATCCAACAAAAGGAGAAGAAATATGGAGAACTATGAAAAAGGCTCTGGAATTTTATAACAAAGAAACTCAAAGGCCTAAGGAAGATCATAAAAACCACCAAAGATCCCAGTGTCGCACAATGCCTTCCCAACGGACATGTAGGAGGCCTTCTCAATGCTAGCATTTGTTTGTGGCCTGACACCGACAAGGATGTGCACGAGTTTCAGTTGGGTCTAAGGTTTCAGTTCTGTAAGCAACATTCCTCTTTCTAGTATGATTTTGCACAATTCCTCGTTGATGAGATGATAAGGCAAATAAGGGACTACCAAATGCAACAGATGTTCAGGTTTGCTTCCTTGCCCATATGTTTTTGCATCAAAACCCTGGTTTCTTCAAAAAGCATGTGAAGTTGGCTATTTTTTATGGATCTGGCAAGAGAAGGCCAGTTTCTATATGGACTCCTCTCCTCTCCTCTCCTCTACTTACGATTATTATGCTTTTTTGGATTATTTCTTGACTCTGATTTTGCAAGATTTAAAGGGAGATGATGGTAACAACTGACTCACCAAGAGCAAATAGGGTATATGTAGAACTTCACTCCTAAATGCAACTGGTTTCTCAAAGTGGATTTCACATTCATTTGGATGAGCAGTTTCACCGAGGAACCATTTCGCCTTTCAGCATGTGTTACAAATCGGGTGCTAGCCCTTGAAATGTTTCGACAAGTATCCATCATTGACTACACCTTTTGTGAGGGAAAGGCCAAGAAAAAGGGGTTTTTCACCTACCCACTAAGTTTTAAAATGGTGATCATGAACAAGAAACATACACACAAGTTTATGGAAGATAAGTTGTCTCACCTGAGGTTGGTGATGATTTGTGATAAATGGAATTGCAACCCCAAAAATGACTTGCCAAATAAATATGTAAAGATAACGCACAGTCCCCGACCTTACTAGAAAAAAAGGTGAAACCCATTGAAAGATCTGGATGATCTACTAGTTGATTTGATTCACATCCCTACAGACGACAGTAGGCTACCATGGCATAAGTTCTACTTTGTCATGGCGAAGTATGATGAGAAGCACAAAATAGGAGCCAACCTTTGAAACAAATTATTAAAAACAAAAGGATGGAAGGAGGAAAGAATTAGAGATTTCTAGGTGTACCACCAATAAATCAAACAACATGAGGCCCCTTATGGAAGCATGGTGTTGGATGATGAATTTGATAGATTGTGGAATGAGGCTCACATGGATTGTGACGCGAGCACTGATAAGGACAATGAATTCAGTGAAGAGTCCAAAGAGTATGCGGGGAAAGGAAAGGAGAAAGAAGCAAAAGTGTTTTTGGCCTCCGCTCAGCAAAAGAGGAAGGCAATGGAGTGTCCTTGAACCATATATTTTTGGTTCCTATGGACTTCTCTAGCTCTTCTAGGGTTTTTCACCTAAAAGGAGAGAGATAGGACCCAAAAATGCTAAGGGTTCATTCAAATGATGTTATGTGTGATGTTGTCTAAGCTAAATGAAGTTAACTAAATGCAAGTAAGATATTTAAATGAATGATTGTGAATACAAAACTAAGATTTAAATTATGTTTGAAAAAACATTGTGATATGCAAACAATGAACTAAAAGATGAAATAATGCAAAATAGAAAGAAATGGGATGAAACAGAGTGCACCTGGGAAAGATTTGATGAATATGGAATGTTGTGAATGTTGTCTAAAATTACTGAAATTCCACAATGGGACTCATTCACCCAGGGTGGCGAATTAGTCCTGTTACTGGTGAAAAAGTGTTGGAAATAGGTTTCTGACTGTCAGGATCCAAAATCTGACAAAATTCAGATTTTCAATCTTAAGGTGTTTCTCATTCACCATTGGTGGCGAATCAATCCTCTCCCAAAATTATGAGAAATCAGGAGACAACTCTGCAACACCAAATCTAGAAAAGTCTGCTTGTCGGGTTGTCGAAGTCAATTCTACAGGAAACAGATAGAAAACCTTCTCCAAGCTTGAAATAGATTTGATTTGACTTGAAGCACCTAGTTGACTTGTTGACCAATATTCAACACCTAAATGCTTGTAAAATCTGCATACAAAGGTCTGCAAACACACATGTAAGAGGGGAAAAATGGTTGAGGGTTAGCAAATAGGGGTTTGCCTTGGTCAAACCCCTCTTTGGTAATCAAACCCTTAATAAAATAATGAAATGCAAGAGAATGATAAACTAACAACATGCAAATGCTATCAACTTACTAGACCCTTGATGATGCAAATCTGAAGTAGTGTCAATGGATGCTCCAAGGTGTTGGAATGATGCTTGATAAGATGTTGTAAGATGCTTGAATGCTTGAGATAATATGTGAATGAATGCTTGAATGAATAGGGGATGTAAAATGAGGTGAAAATCACTTATTTATACAATCTTATCCCTTAGTAACCCATTCATACCTTGTCACAAGCCAACATCAAGTTTTTTTGAATAAAAACCCGAAAGGAAATTTTCAATTTTTTGAATTTGGAGCCAAGGGGGACTCATTCACCACCCATGGCAAATGGGTCCCACTTAGGACCTGAAAATAAGTGTCAAGAATTATCTTGTATTTAATGTTGTTTATCGGGCTAACATTCAAAAATACACTTAATTAAAGCATATGAGGGCATAAAGGGACCAAATAAAGCATACGAAAGGGGTAAATAGTGAATTTGTGCCTAGAAAAGCATGAAATCTTGTTACAAGACTTTACAACACTTCAAAATAGGACTTGTTTAGTGATGAAAAAGTGATTTTTAGGTAAATTGTAATGAATAGAGTCTAGAAGAGTGTAGAAATATCTTACAACACTTCACAACACCTTCACAAGACATCATTATTTGAATTTTAGTACCTAAATATGCATGTTCAAGCCATGTACATCATAAAATCAGAGAAAAATAGACAAATGCCATGAAACAAGACCTAAAAGGCCATAAAAATGACAAGGGAACATTTTTCTATGAGACAGGCCTAGCCAAATTACTTCAAATGTGTGGTTGCACCTATCGAGAGCTTCATAGAAACTCACCTGGACTGTAGCAAGGATAAGAATGACTCTGCAACAGTCAAAAATCATAGAGGTCAAGGACTCCCCGCCCACCAAATGAAAAACACACAGAAGCAATTATTGGAGAAAGTTTGCAAGCACCTATAGCAAGCCAGGAGGCCATGGCGAGCCAAGAACAACAATCATCCAGTTAGTAGGTAACATTTGCTCCTTCTTATCTTACTTCACAATCTCTAGTGTCCCCTACTGTCTTTGTGACACCCATCACTACTAGTGTCAGCCCTTCCTTTTCTACCTTTAACACAATGGTTGTGGGAGGTTTCTCCTAGTTCTCTCATATGAGGCCATTTATCTTGATGCCTCTGTGGACCCTTACACTATCTGTCGCTACCCAATCTGTTACCACCGCTCTTTCTACCAGCATGGTCGTTAGTGACACCCCTCCTACTACTACTATATCAAGCCCAACCCAGTCTGCTTAGCAGGTGGATTTTGTCACGACTCCCCTTTTGCCACAACAATCGATGAGCCCTCCTGTTGGTTCATAAACTGGGTTTTGGCATGTCCCTCAATTTTCTCCACTTACAGTTGATCTCCCAAAGAAGAGAATGCCCAGAACCACTACCCTCACATTCTTTTCACCCTATCCCCTGGTGCACCTTTCGCAAGTGGGCTAGTTTAGTTTCCATCCCAATTTATGGCACAGGGTGATGTTACAAAGGAAGAATAGGCTCTCAAAATTTAGAAGTGAAAGGCCAAGGATGACAAGAAGTCGACAGAGCGAAAGGTGTATACTATTTACAATGAAGCTCAGAAATCAATCCATTTCGCAACCATGCATCTGAATGTCATCAAACCGCGAGGGGAGATGCATCTCGACGATTATAGCTTGTTCACCATGGGACTTGATCTGAGCATAGGTCAACCATAGGACAAAGTTGAGCTCATGGAAGAAATGCACCGGGTGGTGACCATTGACTTCCTCAAGTCTGGTCACCAACTAAAGAAGAAATAAGAGGAGCTGCAACTTGTGAAGGATAGGGTCGAGTTCTTGCAAACAAAGGAAAAGGAAATGGAAGCAGAAATTAAATGCTTATCAAAGAAGGCGCAGGTAGCAGAGATAGAGAAAACAATCTCCAAGAGGAACTGGAAAAGTTCCAATACGTTGACCCTACACTGGTCGATGCACTATGGTAGAGAAATCAAGACTATCCGAATAAGTTTGCTCTGGTGGAACAAGCAGTGTGGCAAAAAAGTGAGGAGTTTGAACGGCAGCGTGCTCAATTCGAGCAACAAATGCAATATAAGGATACAGAATTTGGGAACCAAAAGGCCCAATGGGAAAAGGAGCTCCAAGAGACAAAACTTTCCCTTGAGGCAGAATCAGCGAACAAAGGCTAGGCCAAGGAAATTTGGTCCAAAGAATTGATGAACATCCAAGGATAGCTTGCGGCCGCAAAAAAAGGGTTGTGGAACTAACACAGAGTATTGACTTGAAAGATGTAGAAATTTCCCTTATAAGGAGTGCTCCCTAATCCCCCATTGCCTAGTTGAACCTCATCCCAATGGCTCAATAGTTGTATGTTTTGTACTAGGAAAAGGTCAAGGCCTTTTTCCTAACACTACAACCAACACTCCACTTTAGGTCATAGGTGACAAGCTTGAGCAGGGAGGTCTATGGAGCAATTGAACAGTTCCCATAGTTTATTGTAGAAAGGGTTCCTGAGGCAAAAAGTTTGCTAAGTAAATTATACATGGTCTCAGATGAAGACTTAGCAAAGGCAGGGATTGAGGATCAAAAGGCTACTGCCAAGATGGTGAAAAAATTCATCCATTTCCACTCAGCTATCCTTCGTGCTAACGCATGCACAACCACCTTGAGCCAGACTATGGATAGCATGCAGGAGAATTTTCTTGGCTAACTCAAATGGGAATGCCCTCCCCGTTCCTTGCAAATGATTTGATGGCCACAATAGAGAAAATTTCAGAAAAGATTGAAGAGAAGCAGTAGGACACATCCACTTTCCAGAACTTCAGCCAACCCCCTATTGCAGCAGATATTGAAGGTGTCACTCATCTGATCGCATAGCTACTCTTCCATTTTGAGTTTGAGGTCGATTTACCTACGAAATTTCCTTATAAAGAGATGCTCAACCTGAGTGAAGTGCAAGAGAATTTGTGTGATACATTGAAACCATCCGAGGCCGACTGGCTACCTTTGCAGGCAGTTCTTTCCAAGCTTTGATTATATTGCCCCATGGATGGGACTCTAGTCTACGAGCCAAAGAAAATTTTGGGTTCCTCGTTCCATAGGCACAACACCCCTGGTAGTCGCAAAAATCTATGAATATAAAATTCCTCGAGCTACCTTCGGGTGGTATTATTTTGCTAAGTACCGACCTACGCCTCATATGTTTGAAGTTTCCTCCTTCACTTCTCAATCAGACCACTTTTTGTTATACTCTATTGACTCCCGCCACATGTCCTTTGAGTGGTCCTCATAGAAAAATGCTTCCTTCGCTCTTCTACCGGCTCCCACCATGCTTCCACGTGTCGTCACCATGGGCTATTCATAGTTGCTCCCCTTCATTTTTTTCTGTCGGGCCCCATCTGCGTGCCACATAGCTTTCATTTGCATGCACTATTTGGAAAACCCCACAATCGGCGCTGATAGTAAGGAATGTTTCCACGTGTCTTCCCAGTGCAAGCTTTCATCGAAGAAGGAGAGGAATGAACAATGGGTTGCAACCTACCATCACGCATCCTTTCGGTGAGAGTTCTACCGAACGGAAGGGTAGAGTGAACAACAAGCTACAACATGCTGCCATGTATTCTAACTGCTTGAATAGATAAATGGCACTTGTCTACGTAGGACTTCTCTGGGACCACTGCCATCATTCGCAGGGGATGCATCTGGCTGGGGAGTGACTACATGTTGTGGGCCAAATATTTTCTGTTACAATGGTAGAGGGAAATCATTGTCGTTGCCATCATTGCTCAAGATAAAAAATCTCTTATGTTACTAGCCTGCTAGGCAGTGGGATTGCTAGCTATAAATATGACTTCTTGCTTCGGAAAACAAGTTTGGAAGAGGTAGAAAAATTAGAGAAAGACACCAGGCCTTTTTTTTATGCTTTTAGATTATTGTACAAAACTTTCAGACTGCGCCATTGTTTGACCTTTCTATTTTTCTTATGTTATTTGATAAAACATTGATATTGTGTCATTATTGTCCTAAATTGTTCATTTGCAAAACTTCTATGATTTTAATACAAGTTTTCTGGTTTAGATCATGTCTTTGACTCCTCTTTTTAGTAAATAAGTGTGAAAATTATTTTGTCATTAGATGAATTGTTCGGATCTTTATCTTTGATTTTTGTTAATTCTGGAACATGGTAGATTACTAATCAGGCCCTTAAATCAAATCCCCAAAGATATATTTACCATGCCTATATCTACCCCTTGGTGCATTGCCTTAGTTATATCTTTATTTTTTATATTTTCTTCCTTTTCCCATTCCAAAACCCCAATTACAGAAGAATTCGACTTCTTTAAAAAGTCGGAGGTTACTCAGTTTAGCGCAATTGGTCTCCCCATTAACTAAGTTTCCCATAAAGGCTATTACCTTGCCAATTTTTGGCATCAACAAATAACTTTTGTAAAATAGAAGAATAAGATTCAGATAGTTTAGTAATCTTTGTGTTGTGTCTTAGGCTTCAATTGTTAATTGTAGCAACTACATTTGCGACATACTTACCTTTTCCTAAAATTGAAACTATAGATCTTCCTCCAGAATAGGAGCACAAGGAGGATCCCATAAACTAAACAATCATATGTTGATACTCCCACAGCGCAACACATAGGTGTGCAAAAGAAGGATATTTCATTAAGGAAAATTTCTCCTACCAAGCTTGTTTCAAGTTGCCTATGAATACTGTTGAAATAATATTCCACTCAGCTCCCTTCGGGTTCCCCTTTTTTTTGCTGTTCATGCGCTGGCCTGCGCGTCTCCGCGTTTCTTCGGCTTCCCGGCAGGTTTTTGATCTTTCCCTTTGTGTGCATTCCTCGCTTCGCAACTTTGGCAAGCGACTTCCCTTTTGGCTCTTGAGATGCTGCGCTGGGCGCCCACGTGTCTCGCCTGCGGGGTTTTTCAGTTTCTGTTGCTTCATGTTTCCTACGGGTTGCGAAACGGGGCCCACATCTCTATACGTGGCGGTGTAGCGCAATCTTTCCCTAGCAGGAGTAGAGTATGCTGCGGCGGGCTGCGAAGGATTTCTATTGGCCTTCTTTATTTCCTGGCGGGGCCCACCCTCGCTCACGTGTCAGCGGTTCGCGGCTTTTAAAACAACAAAGGGACGAGAGCACCACGGGCTGCGAAACGCGGCCACGCGTCTTTCGCCCCCTTTTCATGCGGCCTTTCCCCATTTTCAAAGTAGCCTCCGTCCCCTGAACACGTGTCACTTCTCCGCAAGCTCCCGGTCAATGGAGAAGGAGTTTTCATTCGGGCCGCGGTTTGCTGCCACGTGCCTTACATCGATTATCAAAGCAAGCTGTGAGATGGCCGAGCGGGATGGTGTCATTGACTGCTGCTCGCCATGGTTCTCTAAGGCGGTGGACGACACTCGTCGCTTCGAAGCCTGGTTGGGACCACTGCCATCATTTCAAAAGGGCACGCCTGTAACTAACCAACTGGATGTTGTACCTTGATTGGCTGCTCTCATAACGGCATTGGGAATATTCTTATCCGGGCATCATTACGGGGGATTGTGGAATCATTCTGTTACAACTCTCCAGGCGGTGGGATTTTGCTCTCCGGCTATATATACTCCCTCTGTTGAGGGAAAATGGTCCAAGATTTTACAGGAAGAATACTGGTTTTAGCAAGAGACGCCAGGCCTCTTTTGCATGTTTATTTGCAAGATACTTTCAGACTGTGCCTATTGTTCGGCCTTTCTGCTTTTTATGTCTTGATTAAACTGTGAATTGTGCTTTTTATTGTCTTAAGCATTTCATTTGAGGAGACTTCTATATATTGAACGCAAACTTGCTGGTCTAAATCATGTCTTAATGACTCTTCTTAGCAGTAAGAATGTATGCGATACTGTTTTATGTCAATTAAATGAACTGTTTATGCTATTGCTTTAAGCTTCCGGTGTTTTGGAACATATCAATAACATTCAGGCCCTTGAGTCTATGATTTATCGTGCCTATCAAAAAGCTTTGGCGCATCGCCTTAGATTAATATTTGTTTCATTATATCCGTTTCCTTTTCCCTTTCCAAAAACCATTATATAGAAGAAGCCGGCTTCTTTAAAATCTGGAGGTCACTCAGTTTGGCGCAAAGGGGTCCCCCTTGAACTGAGTTTCCCATAAAGGCACTATTATCCCGTCAATTTTTGGCGTCAACAGTTTGTCCTTTTTTCTGGCACGCCCGGTGGGACCCAAACTAATGAAATCGTCTTCTAAAAGGGTGTATGAGCCATCGGCCTGTAACTAGATCCCAAACTGCAAGTAACCCAGGTTTACTAGTGCCTCCATCCAGGACAGTCCAGGCCGCAAATCAGTTAGTAACTGTTCCATTCCCACCACCCTTTCCTCTCACCATGTTGCGGCCGCGAACAGAAATTATGTAGCATGGGATGCTGGGAGTCCCCTTGTAGCTCCGGTAGCACCTGCTGTTTGGGGTGCCATACCGGTTTCGGCCCTGAAAGCTCTTCCCAAATTCACCGGAGATAACACAAAAACGCCAGCAGAGCATTTGCAGGATGTAGCAGATGTATGCCTAGTACATGGTATCACGGCGCAGAATGTAGCCCTGAGGCTCCTTGCTGCGTCCTTCAAAGGCAAGGCCCTGGAGTGGTACCGAACACTGACTCCTAATACCATTCGCACTTGGGATGACCTCGGAGATCCATTCTATGAAAGGTTTTCAAATGACGGAGATCGTTCTTCGCTATATTATCAGTTATCCGTCATCAAACGAGCACCCCAGGAGGCTCTGACGGACTTCAATGCCCGATTTCACTCGAGTTGGCGGAGGATTCCCGTGACCATCCGCCCGACCCCAGATTTGGCGTTCATGTTCTATCTGAAGTCCATCAATCCTGACATTTCTATGATGATCAAGTCTCTAGGAGGAGCCACTCTACCAGATGCATATGCCACCACTATCAAAGCAGAAAATCACTTGATAGACTGCGGAAAATTGCCTCCTCGACCTGTTATGCCGATATTTCCTGAGATATCAAACGTGGCACAAGAGGTGGCGTCGACCAGTGCGCCAGCGACTCCCCAGTCAGCGTACTCATATACAGCCGCTCCTGAAAACTTGGCCTCTACATCAAGTTCTCCGAAGAATGAAATGGGCGACCTCAAGGAGATGCTACGGACTATGGCGAATGATATAACAACGCTCAAGCGGAATGCCTCCGCGGCCTGCGTATCAGAACTACCAAGGTGAGCGGCCTACCTATCAGCAGAATCAATATCAGAATGCGCATCACACTAACTCACCAACGGCGGCTATGAACCAAATAGTTCCAGTGCCTACGCCACTGGCAGGAGCGTCGCCAAGCTCTAGCAGAGAATTAACCGCGGGACAAAATAATCTTATTGATGACATCAATCCATGGTGCTTCCCTTGCAACGATGCGCATATGCCCCGAAATTGTCCGCGTGGCAACTTACAACAAAGGATAGCAGAGCAACGTAGTCAAGGGATTGCGACAGAGAGCGAAGAATACGGATATGCCCCGGCAATGGAGAATGCGGTCCTTACCGCGCAAATACAAGGAATGTCCCTGGAGCAAGAGTCCGACATTGTTCCTGATCATGCGCTCTTCTCATGGATGGAAGACGAGGAAATGGTGTTTGCAAATGACACGTCCACTGCCGAAACGCCGCGGGTAAAGTCTGACTATAATACACGCTCCAAGAGAAGATTCACCGGTGAGGCCGTTGTTTCACTTTCAGACAGTCCGCAATGCAAAGACGTTTCGGATCAAATTCCTGGTGGCCGACCGAATCCTTGTCTCCTCAACGGCGGAAGGAAATTATTATAACAAAAGCCAAGGAGCAGAAATCTCTGAGCTCCTCACCTCTTAATGTGGTGGAGCAGTTGAAGAAATCACCTGCTAATATGTCTTTATGGGACATTCTAGCTATCCCGGAGCAGAAGACCATACTCCAAAAAGCGCTTCAGCAACAGATGGACCCAACACTAACCGAGCCTTTGGCCAGTACCGAGGCGGTTTATCAAATGCCACCAACTAAGGTTGTCGCAAACAAAGCGATGGAATCCCATGCGGAAGGCGGAGGTAGGCCAAAACCTCAACCCTTCTTCTTGACTCTCATTATAGGGGAGAAACTATTACACAACGCTATGATTGATTCTGGCGCTAGTACCACGGTTATGCCAAAACTAATAGCCGAAGCCTTGGGACTCAGCTACGAACCTATGAAGAAAGGGGTGATGCAGCTAGATGGAAATAAGGTTGATACTGTGGGTGTCATCAAAGCACTTCCGTTGACTCTATTTGCCTACCCGAGTATCACGGTCCCACAAGATACAGTGATCATAGATGTTCCGCCAATGTTTGGTCTTTGCCTTTCTCGAGAGTTTACTTCAAAGGTGGGCGACTATTTGTCTTTAGATTGGTCACATCTAATACTTAGGACCAAACATGGCGCAAAGATGAAGATAGAATCGGAGGCTCTGCATTCCGAACATGTGGCGAACGAGGCCCTGATTAACTTTGAAGCGGCACATACCTCCATCACCAAGCAAGACATGTACAATGTTGAACTGCTGGAGGAGGAGAAGGTCAACGGAGACCGAAGTGATAGCAAAGACGCTCTGTTGAGTGAACATATAAATAATGATCCCTTCGGAAATTATCATGCTACCGGTTTAGGCACATATGTGATCTATGACGAAGACCAAGTTCTTCCGAAGGTCGTCAAAGAGCCCGACGATGACCAAGCAAGTGAGCTGTGGACATTATATTTTGACGGAGCAAGGAGCAAAGTTGGAGCTGGAGCAGGGATATGTCTAATATCCCCACAGAATGAAAAGTTGCTGAGGGCCTTCCGATTCCAATTTGCTTGTTCAAATAATGAGGCTGAATATGAGGGTCTAGTCCAAGGCCTAAGCCTAGCGGAACGAATGGGTATCAAACAATTGATTGTATTCGGAGATTCAGAACTGGTAGTTAATCAGGTCTGAGGAGTCTCAACAGCAAAGAATATCCGCATGAGATCCTATCGGCATCGAATCTGGGACCTTATAGAAAGTTTTGAAGCTTTCAACATCCTGACCATTCCCCGAGCTCAGAATGGCGATGCAGACCGCATGGCAGTAATCGGAGCTCAGTTTGATCCTGTCTCCGACTTGCTTCGGAACAAACATTCAGTACGAGTGCTGGTTAGACCAGCAATACCCGATAATGACCAAAGTTGGCAAGTCTTTGAGAGCGATGAACACATCGCCTCGTTTATTCAAAACTCAGGGGAATTTGCCGATCAACTCCAACCAAAGATCGCTGAGGCCTACGAGGGACAAATTATGCAGCTGAAATCAAATAAGCTTCCGAAAGGATTGGTTACTCTCGAAAAAAATTTCGATTGTAGTGACGCCCGAAATGATAAGCGGAAGTTCGTGGCGGAAAAAGGTGATTATGAGAATCTTCGGGTCTCCGATGACAGGAACCTTCGGGTCGGAAAAGATGTCTCACAGCAAGATAGAGAAAGGCTTATGAATTTCTGTGAGAAATATGGAGTAGTAGCCTGGTCCTACGATGATCTGGAAGGTTATGATCCTGGTATCATTCAACATACTATTGAGCTAACAGAAGGTGCGAAGCCAATCCGACAGAAACAGCGGCCGGTCAACCCTAAAGTTGAAGCCTTGATGGCACAAGAGCTAACCAAGCTCATTGAGTCACGTATTGTTTTCCCAATTAAACATAGTACTTGGGTATCGAATCTGGTACCAGTCCGAAAGAAGAATGGTGATATACGCTTATGCGTAGATTTCCGAGACCTAAATAAAGCATCTCTGAAGGACCACTATCCCTTGCCTTCTATGGAGTCGATCCTCCAAACTGTCGCGGGATCGGAAATGTTCTCTCTACTGGATGGCTTCTCTGGCTATAACCAGATTTGAGTAAGAGAGGAAGATCAGCACAAGACTATGTTCACCACCAAGTGGGGGACGTTTGCATATGCTAAAATGCCTTTTGGTTTATCTAATGCAGGGGCAACCTTCCAGAGAGCTATGGACGTCGCATTTAGCGAGCTGATCAATAAGATTATCCTAATCTATTTGGATGATCTTACTGTGTTCTCCAAATCTAAAGATGATCATTTCGATCATCTGGAGTTGGTGTTTCCAAAGTGCCAAGAGTTCGGGATTTCCTTAAACCCGAGGAAATGTGTGTTCGGAGTACCTCAGGGTAAGCTGTTAGGACATGTTGTGTCGAAGGAAGGTATTTCAATTGACCCTGAACGAGTAAAGGCTATAAAGGAGCTTCCTCTCCCGGTGAATAAGAAAGGTGTCCAGTCTTTTCTGGGCAAAGTAAATTTCGTCAGTAAATTTATTTCCGATTTTGCGGGAATAATTAGGCCGATCACCCTAATGCTGAAAAAGGATCAAATTTTCAAGTGGACAACGGAGGCGAGGGAGGCATTTGAGAAGGTCAAGGAAGCTATCTCATCAGCCCCAGTGTTGATCAATCCAGATCAACATAAAGATTTTATAATGTATGCTTTCAGTAGCAAGTCAAGTATCGCTACTGTTCTGACTCAAAAGGATAGAGAAGGAAAGGGGGAGCATCCAGTTGCTTTCTATTCCCGAACCTTAAAGGAATATGAAGTGAATTATAACTTCGTTGAAAGACAGGCTTTCGCAATAGTAAAGGGGCTTAAAAAATTCCGCCATCTAATTTCCTGTAGCAAAGTCCTGGTATATGTCGCACATTCTAGTGTGCGGGAATACATCATGGAGGGAGAAATCACAGAAAAAAGGGCTAATTGGATCACTAAGATCCTGGAATATGACATTGAGGTCAGGCCCACCAGGACTATTAAAGGCAGAGGTCTGTGTGAGTATATGACACAGGAAGTGGAGATGCCTGCTAAAGAGGAACAGTCAGAACTTGTCCTGATAAATGGATCGGGATCGGAGGATGATTGGCTGAAAGATAGAATGAATTTCATGCGAACCGGAAGGTACCCGCCAGGCCTCTCATCCCAGAAAAGAAGGTATTACCGGCTCCAGAATTGCGGATACACGCTGATAGGAGTCCTTTTCAAAAGAAATTTTAATGGTGTGCTCCTACGATGTGTTACTTCAGGGGAGGCGCAGAAGATCCTCGACGCATTTCACAATAGCGACGAAGGTGGACATTTCTCCGCTAAAACTACAGCCATCAAGGTCCTGCGGGCTGGATATTACTGGCCCACACTTTTCAATGATTCCTACTCTCTGGTAAAGACTTGCAAAAAATGTCAGTTATTCTCCGACCGAAGGAAGAATTCAGCGATGCCCCTCAAACCTATCATGGCGGATGAACCATTTGCTCAATGGGGTTTGGACTTTATCGGAATGATCAACCCGGTTTCCAGTTTGGGACATAAATGGATTTTAACAGCTACAGACTACTTCACAAGGTGGGCTGAAGCTGTTCCCCTTAAAGAGGCAACGGAGGTAGAGATTGTGGATTTCCTCGAGGCTCTGGTGACGAGGTTCGGCCCTCCGAAGACGATCATTTCGGACAATGCTAGAGCATTTGTAGGCACAAAGGTATGTCACTTTGCATTGAAAAATGGCATATTCCTGAAAACATCTTCAAACTACTATCCACAGGGAAATGGCCTAGCTGAGTCAACAAACAAAAGTTTAGTCTGACTTCTCAAAAAAGTGGGCTCAGAACACCAAAGGGAATGGCACAAAAATCTCTGAAAAGCACTCTGGGCCAACCGCATAACTCCTAAACAAGTCCTCAAGACTTTACCCTATGAGCTAGTATATGGGAAAGAAGCGCTGCTACCTATCTCTATGGAAATTCTGGCGATACAGTTGTTGAAATCTCTTGAGATAGAACAAAATGACGCCATGGAAGTTCGGCTTGCCGAACTATTAGAAGTACAAGAAAAAAGGGAGAATTCCCTAAAGGCCATGACTGGCCGTCAACAGGTGGTCAAACGGTGGTTTGACAAAAAGCCTTCCGACCAAGGCCTAAAAAGTGGAGATTTGGTGCTAAAATACGACAGCAGGGCTGCGAAGCCAGGTCAGCATGGTAAGTTTGATAGCCTATGGGAAGGACCGTTCAAAATCATTCGGTGCATGCAACACAATGCCTTCGAGCTGGAAAATATGGAACAGGAGCCCCTAGGAATCCCGGTTAATGGGATTCACCTTAAATTGTTCCATTAAGCGTCAGGCCCTACCTTGTACCGTTGTAAATAACGCTTTTTCTTTTTCCCTTCCTGTTTTTGGCCTATCGTTTTGCTAAACCAATTGACTTGTTATGTATTCGCTTATCATCATTGGTAGGTGAAGCACCGGAGTTCTTAAAACACAAAAGTATGCTCATAAACAGAGATAAAACATACAAAATTGGCAAACCCAGAAAAATTGCACTCAGAAGCAAACAGGAGTATAAAATTTCACAACAAAAAGAGGCGTATATTTTTATATACATGTTTCTGAGTTACAAAATGGCATGAATGCCGATTTTCAAATATACAAAGTATAAGAGCATATATATATACGTTGGCCTTTTATCAGGCTGATACAGAGCAAGGGGGTTACATCAACAAACACCAGGGCAAGGGGACCATCTATCCGCAGGAGTGGCTAGCAGCAACCGATGCATTCAAGACAGCGTCCGCTTCTTCCTCAGCAACAGGTTCCTCGGCGGCACTGGCAGCATCATGAAGCGCGGTTGTCGTCGGTGGTGGGTACACCAGGTCCCTAAAGTTAGTATACCACTCTACGTCATAGAATGGTATCACGTTGTAGCTTCTGAACAGGAAGTGAAGAGCCTGGGTAACCCTTTGCTGATGCTGACCACGGGTCTGCAGGCGGAATCCGCTAAGGAATGGTAGCCAAGCCACGACAGCTTCTTCTTCAATATAGCGACGTAAGTCGCTGGCTGATGGCAGGCCAATTCCATATGCAGCGTGCGTGACAACCTCTCCAAGCCCGTTCAGGTACTTCTTCGGGAAGATTTCTTTGACTAGCTTCAATACAAGAGGCCGAGGGACACAAATGTCTAGCATAGATGCCACAAAGTGTGAGCACACATCGGTGTTCACCCGATGCTTATCTTCATACTCCACATAGTCTTTGCCGAGAACCCACTTAATGGCTACTAAAACCAGCGAGTGCTTGTTCTTCGTCATTCTCTTAAGCCTCCTGGTGGAGATTTCACCTACAAATGCTGTTTGTGATTTGAAGGAGGTCAGGCGAATGGGAGTATCCATCTCTCCTAGGACTATTCCTAAATCTGCTAAGTATGCCGAAAGCTGCTTATTACCTAACCTATGAAAAGACTCGCTTAGCAGTATTCTACTTGCCTATCACTTCTCGACGCAAAGTGTATATGTTTGCTATCTACTGGCCTATTTATAGAAAATTGACAAGACATACGCCAGTCCGCCGTAAGCAACGTGATGTATATTGGCTACAATCTCGAGGGTCGAGTCTGCGTTTGTTCATGTTTTGGGCTGGCACACGCATGGTAGCACGGCTCAAGGCATGCTTAATTAAATCAAGTTAATTAATTGAGCTTTAAAAGGGTGGCACTTGCTGATGAAGGGACGTATGGCCGTATGCTATGGTGTCAAATCTCAAGCACATCCTAGAGCCCGAGGGGATATTCGTATCTCTTTCAGGCGGTGATCGTTTGCTTGGCGTAATCATCCCGGCCTGGGATATTAATTACCGGTACATGCTAACACAACGCGAGGAGGCCAGTTGCAAGCTCAATTTCCAAGAAAATTAGGGCGTATCACACGATATCCTAAAAGCAATGATGAAATCCGGCCACCTCAGAAAAAGCAATCAGCTCATCTTGCACGAGTTGTGGAGTTAACGGTACATGCCGAATTAAATGCAAGGGCTCGCGCTCGCCTACCACCTTGAGGAAAGTTGCTATTATTGCATGATAACGCTTATTGTTCCTAAGTCTTTTTCCAAAAAGCTAAGGAGTGCGCGAAGTGTTTTCTGTCTGTATTTCCAGTGCAAGCGTATTCAAAGGCTAGCGAACCTTCAAGTTCTGCCGCGAAGAAAGATGGCAGAATCTTCAGCTCAGCCAGCAGAGGAAGGGATTAGCCAGGAACTGTATTCGGCTATTCGTTCTTCGACCGAGGTTTACGTGTACGATGATGTAGCGTATGCCACTCCTGGTATACCCCAGAAGGTGAGGAGACCCAACACAGAGGAGCTAGAGAAGCCCAAAGAGTGGAATAACCCTAAAAAGGTTGGAGAAAAGTGGGCTAATATCTACGATCCAAAGCTTGCTAGGAACCCTAAGTCTCTTAGAGAGGCGGTTTGTGCAAGATTATCAGCACCAGCGGCGGAGAAGGCAACGACAAGTAGAGTCTGGTATAGCGGTTTGCCACAATACATGGTCCCATTCGTGCACTATTGCCCGGAGGTGGTCGACGCAGCTGTTCAACGCTATAATCCAAAAACCCACTACATTGAGGGTCACAATTTAAGGGTTCATATCGGCCAGGAAGCCATCTGGCATATGTTATGCATTCCTGACCCCAGGACAAGAAAGGAGAAAATCGAATATTTCCACCCAAGCAAAGGGGAAAAGATATGGAAAAGGATGAAAACCGGCTCCGATTTCCTATTAGAGGAGACTAAAAAGAAGGGTATTGTGTCCGCTAAGGCACCAAGCATCCCATTGTTGCGCGGTTCATTCCGCGACGACCTTCAGGACCCCATATCCATGCTGACATTTGTTTGCGGTCGTGATTCTGATGAGAAGATCGAGGCTTTTCAGCTGGGCCCTGCAATACAGTTTCACAGGCAACATGAATCTTTCTGGTATGATTTTGCCGAGTTCATGGTCGAGGAAATGATACAGCAAATAGAGAATTATCAGGCGGAGACAAAATTTAGATTTCTTTCCTACCTGGTCCACATGTTCCTGCATCAGAATCCAGATTTCTTCGCCCGATTTTTCCCACTATCAATTTTTGATGAGCAGAATAAAAGAAAGCCGGTATCTACATGGACACCCTACCTTTCCGCAACATATGACTACTATGCCTTCGCGGACTATTTCATAGCCCCGGTCCTGAATGATTTGATCGGAGAGGGTGATATCGTCCGGCTTAACACTGAGCAGACTGGATTTCTGCAAAGCTACATCCCCGCTTGCGACTGGTTCCTGGGCAAGGATTTCACGATCCTTCGAATGAGGGGCTTTATTAACAGGCCTTTCCTGCTCCCGGCTTGCATCACCGATAGAGTGCTCGCGCTGGAGGTTTACCGGTAGGTATGCGTCATTGATTTCATGTTTTGTAGCAGCAAAAGGGTCAAAAAGAAGGGATT
>VDFB02070543.1:0-29988 GCA_007258455.2 Sequoia sempervirens
TCTAGCCTAATCATGCTCAACATGTTGATCATGCTCTACATGCTCTAAAGTTGAAACATGAAAGGTTACATTAATTAATACACCAATTGCAATTAAAGATGTTTAATTGTATTAATCCATACTGCATTTTGTATAGCACATGAATACATCCAGTACCAGGATGCACACCATGACATTTATCTACAGGTTGTGCTCCACCCTCACTAGGATTTGCATTCTAATGTCATGTGCAACATTATCACTGCTTGTATGTTTAAAAAAAATAGGAATATAATTAATTTATGGTGGAAATTAATATTGAATAGATTGCACAAGTATTCAATTTTAAATAAACTTTATTGATTTTATTTACCTATGTTTTAGATGCAATGGAAGATTGTGTTTTCCCAGTCAAGACTCTTAGGCATTCAACTACCTAATTCCATAGTAAGTCTCAAGTGAAGGGAAATCTTTTCAGTCTCTTCTGTGGGAACTTTGCTTAAATTCAGAGTCTCCCATTTTTTCATATAAGACTGTAATTTTGTTTCTTATGGTGGATAAAACCAAAATTTGTTTGTAATTTTATTATTTGGATTTAAATATTTCATTTATTGATACTTGCCAATCTTAAGTGCTACTAATTTCATATAACCAAATTGTTTCAAGTTTGTGTTGCCCGTGCTTTTCTAGTCTTTCCTTTGTTTCCTTCGATGTATCGGGCAGTCTATGAGAAGTTTGAAATGTGTTAGATTATGTAAAAAGAAAGAGTAATTAGTATATAATTACATTGTTCATAGTTCACATACCTTTCTTGGCCCGGTGGTGTCTTTCCTTTTTTCTTTCTAGCCTTCTCCTTTCCATTTGACATCAGGGTCCTTCCACCCTCCAAAATCATGGGGATGCCTGCATTCTTTGTTCTTCTAAATGTGACCCATATTGGTCCCTCACATACTTTAGATAGGTACCACTTCTTAAGGACCTTGGTCTGGCTTGGAATGTTTTATCAATGAACAAATACAACTAAATAGTTAATGAGCTCATCTTTTAAATCTTGATTTTGGGCATTCCACCATGTACGCATGGTGGGCCCGAAGAGCTCCAATGTAATATCACTTAGATGTTTATAAAAAACATCATTTCCTACAAAATTATCATGGGATCAATAGTCTAAAAAGAGTGATCAATAAGTAAATTTCAATTGGATTATATATAATAATAATTAAAACATTTAAAGTACCTACGGCCTTCTCTATCTTTATGGGAAAAAAATCCTCGGTCACCACAAATGTGACCGACAATGTTCTTGTACTAGTAATACAAGAAGATCCAGGAAATGTTGCTAAGACATCACTAGTACTAGTGGCCTTTGCATCCCTAGGTTGATAGGGTAGGGTTGGATGGAACACTCATTGTCCCATGCTCTGGGTCACACCTTGGCAAACCCCTTTAGTGTCACTCTCCACCTTCTTAATCTATAGGCCCTATTGCTTGTTAGGAATCCCTAGTTCTCTTGGCCAACCCTACTATCATCTACATTCCCCTAACCAAGCCAATCTTGGTGCTTTCTCCTCCATTCTCTCCTTAGCCCTTAATCTTCCTAAAGGCTAGCTAACCCTCCAAACCTCACTAACTTGTTGCAGGGGTGTGTGATTCCTCCCATGGCCTCAAATCCATCCCTCTAGGGTTCTTGATCATTCACAAGACTCCAATTCTCCATCGCTTCCACCAAACCCTATTCTAGGGTTTAAGAAGGGCTCCTAGCCCTTGAGCCCCAATTAGGCCTCCTAACCCGAGAAAGTAGGCTTAAACTCCAATCCTTCTATAGAACATCACAATCTTCCAAAAGGGACCCTGGTTCATTTTCCTACCTCTCCAATATTTTTGAGGTTATAGGCCTTCACAGGCCGTACACAGGCGTAACCCTCTTTTTGTAGGAATTAGGGCTTTTTAGGCCATTTCTTGACCTCACAGTGAACTGTTTTCTTATTTCAACCACCAAAAAGATTGGTGAGATCTCTTGCTTCCTACTAAGCCTTTATGAGGCCTCCTAAAACCACCACACACCTTGGGTTACTAGGGAATGGTCACCCCTGCTACGTAAGTGTTTGTTTTCACTGTCTTTCCTAGCCGGGCACAGTCAAGCTCGCCTAGGAGAAGACCTTTTCCATGAAACCTTGCCTCCTACAAACTCCTAAACCTATTCTATATACAAGCATGGAGCTTAGCCTCATTCCTCACAAACTATACACCAGGTATAGTGGAAGACAAAGGTCTAAGACTCCATGATTAACAGCCTGCTAGACTAATTAGTAATGCAAAGAAGCAAAACCTACTAAGAACAGAGCTAGGAAATGATGAAACAAAAAAACTAATGACCACACAAAACTTCTAAAATGAATACCACACATGCCACACACTACTCAATGCCTGGAACCCTCCATTAACACAGTAATAAGAACTAAAAACCAGAAAATTGCAAGAATTTCATTCCTTTTCCATGTAATCTGCAAACTCCAAAATGATACAAAGTTTTCCAACCAACCAACCTTGCTCTCAGTTCCAGCAACACCTTATAACTCCTCTCCAAGGTAGTTACCAATCCCTTGGGTCAGACATTTTCATAATCAAGTGGAAAAAGGTGCAAAATGTCCCATTTTGCCACCTTTGCCAATTATTGCTAACTCCTAAACAATAATGAAACATGAGTTTCAAACTCCCTCCTGATCACTCCTAAACAACTAAGAAGCACTCTAATTCAAAATTAAATGGTCAACATGACCTTAAAGTATGACGATCTCAAAATTTCATGCTAGGCTTCCAAATTTTCCTAATGCTATCTAATGTTTCCTAGGTGCTCCTGCACCATTCTCCCCCTCTCTACCCAAACACAAAGGAATGGAAGGAGAGACCAATGACAGGTCAATACCAAACTTCTTGAATTGATCTTCTTGTATCCATGTGGCTTTTGATTCATGCTTGTTCTTCCACTTGATAAGGTGCTCCATGTACACCTTATGTCTTGTAGCCTTCTTCACTCTTGACTCCAAGATCTTCTCTGGCTGAGGCTTGTCTTGATTAGGCAAGGATACATTACTGATGTCCTTGAAGATCTCCTTACTGTGCTGATCCACATCATTGACTGTCCCCTTATACTTGATCAAATCAGCTACATTAAACACTAGAGAGATCCCTAGATCAGTAGGTAACTCCACCTTGTATGCATTCTTACCATACTTGGCCAATACCTTGCATGGTCCTACTCTCTTCATTTGCAACTTGGTTGACATTCCCTTCTGCAACCTTGACTTGTTAAGGTGGACCATGACATAGTCTCCTATTGCAAATTGCACATCCTTCCTTGTCAAATCTACCTTCTCCTTCAACTTTTGTGTAGCCTCTGTGACTATCTTCTTCACCTGCTCCTGAATCTCTTTCATGGTCTGACTGAAATCCTCTGCAAGTCCACTTCTTTGTTCCATAGCTCCGAGATCTTTGAGGTCACATATGCCTCTTGGGTACATCCCATACACAACTTCAAAAGGACTCTTCCCTGTGGTCTGGTTCACGCTATCATTGTAAGCATACTCAGCTTGTGAGATAACCATATCCCATGTCTGCCCATACTCCTTAGTTAGGCACCTTAGAAGGTTACCTAGCACCCTGTTAACCACATCTATTTGACCATCGTTCTGAGGATGGTAAGTTGATCCAAATGATAAATTGGTACCCAATCTGCTCCATAGAGTCTTCCAAAAGTGACTCATGAACTTCACATCTCTGTTAGAAACAATACTTAAAGGTAGTCCATGGATCCTTACAACTTCCTTGAAGAAGAGATGAGCTATGTAACTTGCATCATGAGTAGTTTTGCAGGGAATAAAATGACTCATTTTGCTAAATCTGTCCACTACTACATAAGCACTGTCAAAACCAGTCTTGGTCTTAGGAAGGCCTACCACAAACTCCATGCTCACACACTCCCATGGTCTGTTAGGAATGGTTAGGGGTTGATAGAGACCAGCATTACTAGCTCCTCCCTTAGCTTTCATACACACAACACATTGTTCCACATACTTTCTAACATATCTTTCCAACTTAGGCCAGTAATAGAATCTTTGCACTAGTTCTAAAGTCTTGTTGATGCCAAAATGTCCACTAAGACTGCCCTTATGCTTTTCCTGAATGAGATTTTCCCTCATTGACCCTCTTGGAACACATAACTAATTCCCTTTAAACAATAATCCATTTTGCAAAGTATACTCTGAGTATTGGCTATGGAAATGGTTCTCAAAGTTAGAACATACCTTATAGACCTCTGAAAAGTCTCCATCTTCCCCATAGAGATCCTTGAAACTCTCTATGCCAATTCTCTTGATCTGTATCTCTTGCACTCTCAACAATCTCCTACTCAATGCATCTGCTACTCTATTTAGCTGTCCCTTCTTGTGCTTAATGGTAAAAGTAAAAGCTTGGATGTATTCCATCCATTTCAAATGCCTATTACTCAACTTCTCTTGAGTGTTGATAAAACTAAGTGCTTGATTGTCAGTAAAGACTACAAACTCCTTGGGTAGAAGGTAATGCCTCCATTTCCTAAGTGATTGAACCAAAGCATAAAGTTCTGAGTCATAGGTTGAATAATTCTTCTTTGCTTCATTGAGCTTCTCACTAAAGAAGGCTATAGGTTTTCCCTCTTGACTAAGCACACCTCCTACTGCCACTCCACTAGCATCACATTTAACAGTGAACAAATTGTCAAAAATAGATAACAAGAGAATAGGTTGAGTTTCCACCTCTTGTTTTAGTTTCTCAAACCTTTCTTGAGTCCACACAAACTTAGTTTTTAAACCACCCTTTGATTGTATCTAGGACTGGTGCAATATATACCAATTAAAGTTCCTTATGAATTTTCTATAAAATTGAGCCAATCCATGAAACTTCTACCTTCCTCAAGGTCTCCCTCGCGGGTTGAGAAATGCTTTAGGATGGCTTCCACCTTGCTTGGATCCATCTTCAATGATCCTTTGGACACTACAAAACCCAAATATACAAGCTCTTTCTTAAAGAACTCACACTTCTCTAGATTGATTGCCAACTTCTCCTCTTGCAACCTTCTAAGAACCAACTCCACATGTTTTAAATGCTCTTCTGCTGTCTTGCTGTATATGAGGATGTCATCAAGATACACTACCACAAATATCCCTGTAAAGTCTTTAAGCACTTCATTCATAAGCCTCATGAATGTGCTAGGGGCATTAGAGAGGCCAAATGGCATAACTCTCCACTCATACAACCCATCATTTGTCTTAAAAGTTGTCTTCCACCCATCTCCATCCTTAATTCTGATCTGATGGTATCCACTCTTGAGATCTAACTTAGTGAAGTACTGAGCTCCTTCAAGAAAATCCATTAAGTCTTCAATTCTAGGAATAGGGAACCTCTACCTAATGGTGATCCTATTTATTGCTCTAGAATCAGTGCATAACCTCCACTTACCTCCTTTCTTGGTTGCTAAAACCACTGGTACTGCACATGGGCTGATGCTCTTTTGAATCAATCCTTGATCCAACAACTCTTGCACTTTCCTAGCTACCTCTAGATTCTGATCCAGTGTGAGATTATAAGCTGCTTTGTTAGGCAATGAGGCTCCAGGTATGAATTCAATTTGATGACTTATGGCTCTCTTTGGTGGTAAAGTTGTAGGTGTCCCATCACTAACTATGCTCTTGTACCTTTCAAGTAAGTTCTGGACTGCTTTCGGTAGGACTGTTTTCTCAGTCTTATCTTCCTCTTTGGATTGCATCATGATCACATACCCTTCACCCCCTTGATGTAGGTTGTTAAGGAACTCCTTTCCACTACTCAACATGAAACTTGGTGTCTTTGACTGTCCCTCTTCTTCTTCTGACAGTGACTGCAACTTGAAAGTCTTCCCATCCTTCTTGAATGAGATGGTGTTCTCTTTCCCATCATGTATGGCACCTCTATCATATTGCCATGGTCTGCCCAATAATAGATGGCATGCATCCATGGGTAAAACATCACAAACCAACTTGTCTTTGTATCCTCTAATGGAAAACTCCACCGTTACTTGCTCATTCACTAAAACACTTTGCCCTTTGTTTAGCCATGTGACCTTGTAGGGGTTAGTGTGGGGTACCTTCTCTAATTTCAGTTTCTTTACTGCCTCCTCTGAGATAATATTGTCTGTTGAACCTGAATCTACTATGACCTTGCATACTTTACCAAGTATCTTGCACCTTACTCTAAATAGAGCTCTCCTTTGTTTTGGTTCTTCCTTGACCAGTTGTCTGATCAAAACTCTACTGAACATCATATTCTCTCCTACTTCAGATTCAATATGACTGACCTCAGATGACTTAGGACTCATCGTGTCCTCTTTTGCATAAGCCACTCTCTTCTCATTGCTTGATGAAGATGCTTTCTCCGGGCACCTATAAGCAGGATGACCTACTTGACTACAATGGTAGCATTTCATGGTTGCAAAGTATGAATTGCTCCTGCCTACTCCTCTTCCTCTATTTGAACCTCCTTGAGGTCCTCTACCTTTTTTATACCCTCATCTAGAAGGTGTTTCATTGCCATGATCTATGGATTTAAACTCTCCTTGGTTTCTTTGGTCATTTCCTCTACCTTGGTAGCCACCTCTCTGTCCTCTTTGATCTCTTTGATCTCTACCTTTGCCTCTACCCTTAGAAGCCTGGTCTTGCTTCCTCTTGTTTCTTTCCTCAATCTTGATAGCCAATTGGTAACATTGATGTACTGTCTTAGGACTTAAAAGAGCCATCTCCTCTTGAATGTTCCACTTCAAGCCATTAAGATACCTAGCCACCTTGAGAATCTCATCCTCTGTTACATTAGACCTCATACAAAGTTTTTGAAACTCCTCTATGTAGGTATTCACATCTTGGTCTTTCTGCCTTAGACTTTGTCTCTTCTTGTGTAACTGAATCTCATAATCATCTCGCATGTATGCTTCTTTTACTTTGGCAACCATACCCTTCCAAGTAGTTATAGGCTTCTTGCCTTCCTTTTCCCTCTTTGTCTGAATGAACTTCCACCATGTCAAGGCAGAACCTCTTAGTCTTGATTTGGCCACCTTTACCTTCTATGCCTCAGTGACTCCATCACATTCAAAATGGTTTTCCATTCCCTCTATCTAGTCCATGACTAGATCAGCTTCCATTTTTCCACTAAATAATGGTATTCCTTCAAGTGCTTTTCCACTCAAGGCCTTCAATGCCTTCAAGAAAGGCTCTTCTTTCATAACAGGGTTAGGTTCAGGGGTCTTTTCTTCCTCTACAACCTCTTCCTCCTTTGGTATCCTTCCCTCAAATTGCACACTCCTCACTGCTTGTTCAAGTTGGGCTATTCTTTCCCTCAATAGCCTATTGTCTTCCTCCTGCTCTTCAACCATCTTGGCCAATTGTGCATTTTTCACCATGATGGTAGTATCACTTGACTCAACCTCTGAAATATATTATTCTATTCCCAAATCTTTTACTCGCTCTGATACCAATCTAATAGGGTAGGGTTGGATGGAACACTCACTATCCCATGCTCTGGGTCACACCTTGGCAAACCCCTTTGGTGATCCTCTCCACCTTCTTAACCTATAGGACCTATTGCTTGTTAGGCACCCCTGGTTCTCCTGGCCAACCCTACTATCATCTACATTCCCCTAACCAAGCCAATCTTGGTGCTTTCTCCTCCATCCTCTCCTTAGCCCTTAATCTTCCTAAAGGCTAGCTAACCCTCCAAACCTCACTAACTTGTTGTAGGGGTGTGTGATTCCTCCCATGGCCTCAAATCCATCCCTCTAGGGTTCTTGATCATTCACAAGACTCCAATTCTCCATCACTTCCACCAAACCCTATTCTATGGTGTAAGAAGGGCTACTAGCCCTTGAGCCCCAATTAGGCCTCCTAACCCGAGAAAGTAGGCTTAAACTCCAATCCTTCTACAGAAAATCACAATCTTCCAAAAGGGACCCTAGTTCATTTTCCTACCTCTCCAAGATTTTTGAGGTTATAGGCCTTCATAGGCCGTACACAGGCGTAACCCTCTTTTTGTAGGAATTAGGGCTTTTTAGGCCATTTCTTGACCTCACAGTGAACTGTTTGCTTATTTCAACCACCAAACGGATTGGTGAGATCTCTTGCTTCCTGCCAAGACTTTATAAGGCCTCCTGCAACCACCACACACCTTGGGTTACCAGGGAATGGTCACCCCTGCTGCGTTAGTGTTTGTTTTCACTATCTTTCCTAGCCAGGCACAGTCAAGCTCGCCTAGGAGAAGACATTTTCCATGAAACCTTGCCTCCTACAAACTCCTAAACCTATTCTATATACAGGCATGGAGCTTAGCCTCATTCCCCACAGACTATACACCAAGTATAGTGGAAGAAAGAGGTCTAAGACTCCATGATTAATAGTCTGCTAGACTGATCAATAATGAAAAGAAGCAAAACCTACTAAGAACAGAGCTAGGAAACGATGAAACAACACCACTAATGACCACACAAAACTTGTAAAATGAATACCACATGTGCCACACACTACTCAATTCCTGGAACCCTCCATTAACACAGTAATAAGAACTAAAAACCAGAAAATTGCAAGAATTTCATTCCTTTTCCATGTAATCTCCAAACTCCAAAATGATACAAAGTTTTCCAACCAACCAACCTTGCTCTTAGTTCCAGCAACACCTTATAACTCCTCTCCAAGGTAGTTACCAATCCCTTGGGTCAGACATTTTCATAATCAAGTGGAAAAAGGTGCAAAATGTCCCATTTTGCCACCTTTGCCAATTATTGCTAACTCCTAAACAAAAATGAAACATGAGTTACAAACTCCCTCCTGATCACTCCTAAACAACTAAGAAGCACTCTAATTCAAAATTAAATGGTCAACATGACCTTAAAGTATGACAATCTCAAAATTTCACGTTAGGCTTCCAAATTTTCCTAATGCTATCTAATTTTTCCAGGGTGCTCCTGCACCATAGGTAGATGTCCTAACACATGTTTTGTCATGTGTTTGCTGCTAGAGGGTGCAGTAACAGATGCTTGCATGGTATGCGTTGTCGACATTTCAGATAACAATATAGGCACAGATGATGTCAGATGATGTGATGTATGCATAGGAAGATTTGGATGGTCACTTGTACTAACCCCTACTCCTTGGGCAGCACTTGCAGTACCCTGATCATGGCTAGGAGCATCATGAGAACACAAAAAATCTATAAAAACAACACATATTTTAGTTCATGACGTAAAAGAGTACAAAACAAAAAACCATGAATGAACTTATTTTATAATTAAAGACCTCATGACAACTTGTAAGTTTTGTGCTCTCTCAGTCAATATTTTAATTCTCTCTTATCTCATTTGTTTAAAGCACTATGAATAACAACTTAAGGATTTATTCATTGCATTTTTTGTGGGTCTTCCTTATCATATCGAGAGGGTTTGTTGAATAAGCGATGTCATCATCACATAATATTGACTACACCTCCCTATGAATGCTCTCGTCTACTGTTGGTGCCTTTCCCCCATCATTTGACTGCAACAAGAATATTAAAAACATTATCAAAATTAACCCAATAAACTTATAAAAACAACATAATAATAAAACACTTTCCTTGTATCTAATTTGTTCAATTACAATGAGGTTAACTTGTTGGGTAGAAGCGCCTAAAGATGCATCGTGATCTGTACTCTGGGCCAAATTCTTCCTCGTATGATCAATATCCCGCTATGACAAAAATTAAATATAAAAAAACATTACTGAAATGAAACCATTAGACTTACGACAAAAAACATAAGAATAAAATGGTATATTGGAGTCATTAATTGGAGGTTGGGTAAAATGGTGCATAGTACATAGCACCCCTTTAGTAACTATTTTTGTAACTAAGAGATTCAAATTGTAATCAATTAGCAACTCTTCCCCTATAGTTATTGATTTTATCTCACATACGAATACACGGTTTCCCTCATGCACCTCGAATATGCAATTGGGTTGCTTATTTGTTGACCTAGGTCGTGTACTATTTAAAAACCCTATGATATTCCCTGATGCTTTTGGCCTTCTGTCAATGTACATAGCCACTCCTTTATTTTGATCCTTATCTTTTAGTTGCATATAATTTGCTGACAGTGCATACCTATGCATACTTCGTGTATATCGAACTAGCTGCATCCAATCTTTGTAACTGTAACATGGTTTTACATAATCCATCAATTCAATAACTTTTTCATAATAGACCTTTATGCCATCCATCCAAAATATTCCCAAACCATGTAATGATGATGGTGCTATGCAATATATCCTCTCGTTGACACAAAAATCAGTGTTTATTGGAGGAAGTTCCTTGGGTACCCATTGTTTCCATAGATTTTTGTACCTCAAGGGAACCTCCATGTCGCCTATGCTCTCATCATCATAAGAACATGAACCCCCTTCAGCAAGAAAAAATCCCATGCATTTACAAAATTTTCTTCTAATCGTTTGACCTCTAGTTGATCTCCCTCTTTTAGACCTACTACATGTCTCGCTTTCCTCTTCTTTTCTTGAATTTCCCTTGCTCAAGGAATATAGATCTAAGAAATACCTATTTGGTGGTACTTGCACTCATAAGGATGTTGGATGAATTTATTTCATGGTGATGTGATCCCAAGGTGAGATTATGATTAATCTATCATTTCATCGCTAGAATTTCATAGGTTATAAGGTAATCAAGTCTTGATAGATTGCAAGTTATTGTTACTACTGTCCAAATGTGTCCATCACCAATCAAATCTACTTAACGTTTTAACTCCCAAAAATTGTAACAAGTGTTAAATGTGACTATGGTCCACCAGTTACACAACCAAGGCCTCAAATGTATTCTCTAATTGTAATCAAAGGAAATTTTCTCTTCATTCAAGTAAATAAACTTGAAGGGAAAAACCACCAAGTGGTTTATTGGACACCTACATGACTAAAAATAGCAGAAAATTTACATTTAATTTTCATATGTCTAAGTGGTTAATGGAGAGGGAGTGTGTACTAGGCCTGGTTAAGTCATCATAAGTTTATGCTTTAGCAATAGATTTTTTTTAAGTCATCTTAAATCTCCCTATGTCTAATTGCTAGGAGACTTTTGGTATGTTTTAAGGTAGGATGAGTGGTTGCATCAATGTTCTAGTTCTCTACGACAAGGTTTCAATATCTTCAAATAGTGAAAGTTAGTGCTCATAGTCATTTGGAACAACAACATTTTGATTATGTATGATGGTAGGATTTGATAACTTAAAATATCTCTACCTCAAATAAAAATTATCTCTAACAACTCTAAGAGCTATAATGGGATGTCCACCATCATAGGAAAGATTCTTCATTCTCACTTTTAGGTGTTAAAATTTAACAATACCTTGATTGATGAAAGAGCCCAAAGAGCCTTTCTCCATGGTATCCAAGTACACATAGCAATGGTCTTCTCTTATATGGTTGGACATGATTTAAAGAACTTAGCTAGGAATTATTCATTTAACCTAAGGTTTTCTCATAATGCCATCATTGGAAAAGTATGATCAAATTCTTCTATTATGAAAAATTGGTCTATGTGCCTCTAGTAATCACTATAAATGTTTGTAAGGATAAAATGACTAATTGCATCAGGTAGGAGAGAATCAACTTTGAGTTCTTCAAAGATTATATTCCTCTATTCATAATTTTTAAGGGTTGTGTGTGGAGGAGGTTATCACTACCAAGAAGGGAGGAGACCTTTCCTTGCATATCTTTGTGGTGGAGGTATTAAAGAAGAATTGTATGCCTCTATTTCCATTCATTAGATCTTTCTTATCCTAGCATATACTTGGGCTAAGTCTACAATTGCTTTAGACTCATGTGATGAAGGCTGTGTGTGATGAAATCCTAGACCTCAACTAAGATGTGGGTAGATTATGGGAGTTTTTCCAAGACCTGAGGTTGGTCGATAAAAATGTGAAATACTAAGCTATATTATTTTTTTTGTCTTATCTTATACCATTTTATGAGAATGGGGGCGCCAATGTATGAGAAGATCTTTGGAAACTAGGAATGAAAATTGCAGGTTAAAGAGAATAGGGGTGCTAAACTTATAGTACTCATTGTCCCTTGGTCGTCTATTTTCCCTAGGTGCCCTCAAACTCATCCTCAGTGCTAGTATTGACCTTGTTTTCACTACTCCAATCTCTTCCTCGGTGCTGATATTGACCTTGTTTTCACTCCTCCAAACTCTTCGTCGGCACTGGTATTGACCTTGTTTTAACTCCAAACTCTTCCTCGGCACTGGCATTGACCTTGTTTTCACTACTCCAAACTCTTCCTTGGCATTGGTATTGACCTTTCACTTCTCCAATTTGATGAGCTACAACTTGGGTTCATTAATTTGATGAGCTACAACTTTATTAGGTTTTAGAGTATGTTAATTAAATTGAAAATTATGGTGCAATTTAGTTAGGTTTTAATATTCTACAATATAGTTAAGTATATATTAGCTATATTTTACATTATAAATAATATAATTATTCATCTTATTATAATTATATATTATATTCTTTAAAAAAATTGTTAAATACATATAAAATTATTATAATTAATGATTAATAATAAGTATATTTTTATATAATACAAAATATAATTAATATAATATATATATAATATAATAGTAATATATATTAATATAATATTAATATGAGAGAGAGAAACTAAATTTTGATTGGTTGTTTCGTGTCAAAAATCCAAGGATGGAATGTGTCCTTGGGGAGTTATGCTCAAGGTAGCATGCCATTTGATTAAAGATATGATAACTCTCCTTTAAGACCTCTTCAATGTACCCATTGCACACTTAAGGAGACAAAGATAAATATAGGGAAGAAAATATAGAGAGAGAGGGAGATAATGACAAACATACAAATAGAAAGGGAGACAAGGAGATAGAGAGGGTAGAGAGATAAAGAGATAAGGATGAATAGATAGAGATGTGAGAGGGTATCGATATATCTCTCCCCACTCTCTATCTCTATATTCCCACTATCTATGGGCCGGGCTCCCTGGCGGATCGATCGCCGGATCGCAAAGATCCTTTTGATCTTTCGCCTTTGTCGGCGTTGTTGATCCGATTTTCCGGATTTCGACGCCCTGACTTCTGAACGATTAATCTCGACCGACTGTCGACGCGCTCTCGACGATCTGACCGACTATTAACGAGTAACACTTATTTTATAATGTCAACTCTTCTTATAAAAATAGTGTTTTATTAAACTATAAGTAGATTATTGTCACCACTTCACAAGTCATGCCAGATGGTAGAAATTTTGTTGTTGCTTTTGTCAAGTTTCATTAACCAAGCTTATCACTTAGCTGAATAAAGTTGTGTTATGACCCTTCATCTCTTTAATTAGACAATATTAGTGAGATCGAAGGGAGAAAAACTAAACTCCTTCAAAAGAGGATAGCTGTGGGCTTGTTGATTTTCTTTTGCATATTATATATACTTAGTTCCTCTAGGATAAATAAGTCACTTTGAGATCATTTTTCTAGTTGTGTATCCTAACTAATGCATCTTTTTCTATTTTAATTGACTACTACATAATAGTTTATGTGTTGAAAGAATTGTTTCCATTCTTTGTAGTTTTTACATTGGAATACAAATCATATTTTATTTCATGCCAATATACTTATTTCATAAAGATATATTTTTTAAGTGCTTCATAACCCATCTAATCAAATCATAACCTATCAAAAAGGCAATAGGAATTTTCTAAAGAAAAGAACACTTGACCCAATCATAAGTGTATGGCCTTTGCAGAAAGGAGTGATCCACCTTAGCAATAACAACTACCTGATTTAGACCTATTAGGTTCAACTCAACCAACCTATAAACCTACCTTTAAGAGGATTTAAACAAGTTTAGAATGACCAATTTAAAAAATCCAAAAAACTCTCAAAGCCTGACAAAGAACATAAGTCATATTTCACACTTTAACTCCTTGAATCCTTGTAACAGTGCAAACCTAGTTTTTGCCCAATAACTGAAAAATTTCCCAAAACACCAGAAAAAATCTTGATGGTTTTAGACACCCATTTTGGAGTTATTAAACATACTTCAAGGGAAATTACAAGTGATTTTGCAAATTTTACAGTGATTTTGCACTTGTTGATTCCCTAAAGAAAACCTTATATTGAGTATAATCCATCATAGTCACATATGATCACATCATTCTTGACAATTTGATATCATGAAAAACCTCCAAAATCTAGTATTCAAATAACCCATATTGGAAAGAATTTGTGCAAGTCTCTCTAATTCATAAATCATTATATTCTCATTTTCAACATATCGGCAAACGAACATAAATGTCACATCGATCGTATTACATAAGAAGATACACATCGGGATGACATGGTCCATAGTCTCACTGATAAGATTTTTGTCGTCAAGACAAGTTCCATCAGGGTGAAATGAAAAGGTCATATCGAGTATATAGGTCTCACCAATGAAGATCCATCAAAAAGAAACCTCTCTTGTCTCACTGATCAAAGCACAAGGAGTTGTATCGAAAGGAGTCTTGGAAACATGAGATCGAAGGAATAATCATCAAGGAGACTTATAACATCAGGTAAATTACTGAATGTCTTAGCGATACAACATGTCTTGTCAATGAAGACACAAACAGATCAAGATAGTCATCAAGGCACCTGACTCTTGGTGACATTTATATGAATAAGATGGATAGATTATGTGATATTGGCATAATGTCTCCCCGACCAAAAGAATGTTTAATGAACATTACTCAAGCCTGAATAAAATGATCGCCCAAATTTTGAATTGTCTTTTTGATAGAACATTTGATGTGACAGTGGGTAAATTTGAAGATCACCTATGCTCGTGTTCAAAGCTAGGATTACTAAAGAAGACATATCGAGGAGATTGGATTATGGTCTCATTGATGAAGGGAATGTCTCAGCAAGATAAGTCATCGGAAAGACATGGAGTATCAAAGTGAGTTTTCTATCCTAAGCTTATGATTGATCTCTCACCGATGGGTTGGCTTTGGTGGTCATCACCAAGAGTCTCTGCAATGACATGGTGTAGGTCTATTTAAAACTCCAATAGAGGTCAGATCAGTGTGACATTGGATCTATCTTGCCGATAGAAGTCATCAGC
The DNA here is from genome assembly GCA_007258455.2 of Sequoia sempervirens. Classification (NCBI taxonomy): domain Eukaryota; kingdom Viridiplantae; phylum Streptophyta; class Pinopsida; order Cupressales; family Cupressaceae; genus Sequoia; species Sequoia sempervirens. The sequence goes on from VDFB02070543.1 coordinate 15,199, forward strand.
TAGACATGGACTATCAGAGTGAGTTTTCTATCCTATGCCGATGATTGATCTCTCACCAATGGGTTGGCTTCGGTGGTCATCACCAAGAGTCTCCGCGATGACATGGTGTAGGTCTATTTAAAAATCCTAAAGAGGTCAGATCGGTGTGACATTGGATTTGTCTTGCTGATGGAAGTCATTGACAAGACATGAACTATTAGAGTGATTTTTCTATCCTATGCCAATGATTGATCTCTCACCAATGGGTTGGATTCGGTGGTCATCACCAAGAGTCTCATCAATGAAGTTTCATTGGTGAGACCATCATTTCTTTCACCGATAGGAGCATTGAGAATATATTGGCGAGACATGTGCCATCAGTGTAAATCCTGAATGTTCACTTGATCCGCTAAGTTACACCAATAGGAGGATATCGGTAGGAGTTATGGTGACATTCAAGACCAAAAGAAAATTTATCGATGAGACTTATAACAACAGAGGAACCATTGAATGTGTTAGTGATACTAAAAGTCAGGCTGATGAAGAAACAAATGAACCAAAATTATTTTCAGGGTGACTCTTGGTGATGTATACGAGACAAATGTTAACATTGGCTAGATGTGTAGAGTGTTACCCCGATCAATAGAGTATTCATTGAATGTTGGTTGGGGTCTAATGTATAGATCGACCAAATTTTGAAGGTGTCTTTTCAACTAGTTAATTTGATGTGACAGTAAGGAATTCAAAAATATGTTACATTCATGCTTGGAGTTAAAACATTAATGGCACCACAGAGTATAGGTAATTTCATAAATTGAAAGGAAATCATTGCAAAATGAACATTATTGTGAATTGGTAATGAAGGAAATGAGGAGACAAATAAAGGGCTAGAGAATTGTTTCAATTGAAAGACCTCAATCAAAACTAGTAAGTCCTCTACATTTTAACTTTTCTATTTCTACAATTTTAAGTGAGTAATATGGAAGGCACCAACTCGGGGAAGTTGAAAGGTAGAAAACAAAGTGAGAGTAGTCACCCTAAGAGTAAAAGGTAGAAAGTTGAGTTTGGAATTGAGCCGAAGGGTGTTGAACGAAAGCTGAATCAAGATTTAATTGACCAATTTCTTGGCTCTAGGTCCAGAGGTAGGTGCTCCATGCAACTGAGGGAGGAAGTGGATAAATTGGAAAAGTGCAAGCACATAGGAGATATTTGGACCCCAATAATAGGCTATGAGTTGTTTAGATTCCACCTTCAACGAAGAGATTGTTTTGATCCAGTTTGTAATCCATGGCATCTAAATTTGGGAAAAATGGTTTTCCCTAATGTGTTTTTCAATATAGAGCTAGTAAAATTGTTGGCCACCCACTATGACTCAAAACTTAAGGCCATATGCGGACCATTTGGGAAACCATTTTTATACATATTAGATGCTTCAATATGTGAGGTTTTCAAGTTGGAAGGGTGGTGTGATGAGAAAATTGTGAATGAAGAGTTGGAAAAGGATTTTTGGATAATGGACACCACTTACAAGGGTTGGAGGTTTCCCTTACATATAATTAAACAAGATGGTAAAATTGTCCCACTTGACAATGGTGATGGGCCTCCATTCCATGTGGACTTATTTGAGCCCTATATGAGATATACCTATTTATTGTTAGGACAAGTGTTGGGTATGGAAGTTCTTGAGTATATGTCCATTGTTCCCCTGGTAATTGCAACTAACATTCAATGTCATAATTCTAGGTTATTTGACTATGCTTCATTTGTCTCCAAGGAGCTTGACTTAGCATTGGTGGCAATCAAGAATAAATCCCCTATTTTGCATCTTAGGCATTATTCTCTTTTAATGCATCTAGTATTGTACTTAGAACAAGAGTTAGAGATTTGTCTAAAAAAGTTGAAGGTTTCACGGTTTGATAAAGAGGGAAAAATTTTATCCATTCAATTGTGGATTGCCATTTGGGACAGTAGGTTTGCTAATTCCAGTTTCCTATATTTTGAAGAATATTTTGTAAAGCCAGTATATGAATTCTATAGTCATCCTTGTGCGCACTCATTTTCTGATGAAATAAAATGCTTCCTCAGACCTAAGGAATTTAATGGACCAATTGATCACAATTGAGGAGACTGGTATTGCTTGGAAGATGCTACTATGGTAAGGGTGTTTGGTTTTGAGGATTCTCCATTCATTTTTCCTAAAACAGTCCCAGATAGGATTGCATATTTGGAAATTGTAAGAAAAATGTATTTTTGTAGTTTCTTGAATTTTGGTTCATTTAGAAAATGGGCATTTATGCCTAGTACTCTATGCTTTGGTGATTTTACTGTGCTTGCAAGGGAAGGATATGATTTGATCCTTGAAAAATTAATGTAGTATAATATGAATAAGGTTCCACCAAGAGAAGGTTTGAATCCAGGGGGATATATCAATTCTACCAAACAAAGGATAAATTTTGGATGATATGATCATTTGCCTTATCAATTTGATGACATGATTGGAAATTTGGAGGTAGAGGAAGTAGAGGGAGTGGTGGAAGAATACAACCAAGGGTTGTTGGATATAGGGTTCCCTTTTTCTAGAGATGAGGAAAATGGAGAAGATATGCCACGAGACCTACCCAGTAGTATTTCCAAATTAAAAACTCAAGATTACAACTTCCCTCCTAGAGACCTAAGTGTTGAAGAGAGCCAAGATACAGACACCAGATAGATGGCATATAGGTCATTTGTAGTAGATAATGAATTTGTGAATTCTTCAGAATTCAGATCTTTCTTGTATAAGCAAAATGGCAAGGAGATAAGGGAGACATTTGATAATATTATACCAAGCAATGAGGAGTAGCTACTAAATAATTTGAAATTAACTATGGATAGAGAAATGGCTAATATGACCCCTGAAAAAGGAAGGAAAATGTTAGAGGATGCTAGAGTTATGATCTTTCCAGGGCTTGATTTGAATTCTACATTAGTGTTTGATAGCTTCTCAAAGGATAATAGTGCCAAACACAAGCTTAGTCCGAAGGGGGTGACAAAAATATATGTTGGATCCAAATATAACCTGGATGAAGGATCACACATGATATGGGCCTTGTATCCACCTCATAGAAAGTTAGTGGTGATTGATACTGAGAAAGCATTTGGACATGTCATGGCTCTAAAGGTTGGAGAGGTAGATCTTGTGGCGACTGCAGACATTGGAATTAATGTGGAAAAATTGAATAAATCCCAAATACAAATGTTGATAAAAGAAAAGGAAATGTAAAAAATGAATAATGAAAGGATCATGAGAGAAAATGACCATTTGAAGGACATGCCAGGATTTACAACAGGACCTCCTAAATTAATAACACATGGTGAAAGCTCACATGAGGTAAAAGATCATTGGGCTCAGGAGTCAACTGCATATTCACAAGGTAAATATGATACACCTACTACAATAATCAGAAAAGGGTGGGCCAACTTAACGATTTGGTTGAATAAGCTATGGGGAGCATTTTCAAAGAACCATGTTACAGGGCAAGACCACAAGAGAATTGATGGAAGGATTGAAGAAAAGTTCTGAGAATTAAATGAAAGAGATGTTCCTGATAGTGTGGCCATTGGTATGGGTAACCAAATTATAAAGAGACACGGGGACTATTATGAGGAACTATGAGAAGATGAAAAGGGCCTAGTTGATGGTATGAATATGGGACTATCTACACTATTTGAAGATGGAGAAAAGTTGAAAGAGAAAACCAAGTGGATCGAAGAATGTGAATTGATGCTGCAAGGAATTCTGGAAAATGCTACAGGGAAGGATTTGACATTGGACGAGAGCTACAAGCACAATGAAAGGATGATAAAGGTGGAAATATCATCTAGGAATGCATTAGGAGATGTTGAAACTCATGAATGATAGGATTATCTAGATCATTTATCAAATGTTCATCTATGGCTAAATAGAGCCTAATCTCTTGTTTTAATTAGTTAAGTAAAATAGAACATTTGTGAAGGGACATGTCCCTTCCAAGTTTTGATGTATTTATATATGTTCCATAGTAATGCAACAGATATAGGCATTAGGAGATATTCAGTAGATAGATTTCTAGCAAAATTCTTTCATATACAAAGACTCAGATGCAGGTATTTTGATGGAGTAAGTGAAGATATCTAAGTTATGGATTAAAATTTTGGTATTAGCTATTTGTTAAATTTATGCAATTATTTGATTGTCTCTATTCTAATGCTTCTCTATTTTTTAAATTGATATAACAAGTTTATATTCAATTTATCATTATACATTTGCTATATATGTGTGATCTGGTTATTCGGTTCTCTCAAGTAGGGATTAAAATCTTTTAATCAATCACAACAATTGGGAAGTGCTAGTTGGATTAATAAGAAGAATCAAATAACTAGAATTGCCATTCTATCTCAATAAGAGCTTGTCAATTATTCACTTGCACGTTTACACAAGTTGTAAACAATTTTTGTGCCTGATAGTTTGAATTATTACCATTATTGAAATCCACATATATTCATTAGACTCCATATACCCAATAAGGCACTAGTCTGCCCTTGTATTCTTTTATAATTTTCATTATTCTTATTTATTTTACACTTACATTTACAGATACACATACATATGCATTTACTATTTTCATTTATTTCTCATGTAGTTTAATAGTTTGATCGATTTCATATTATATGTGTTGAAGACTTTGGAATTTCAATTACATTAATTTATGGATATGTTGTATCTATAACACTACAAAACCATATGCTTTTTTCATTTACACTTGCATTTATAAATACACATTTATATACATAAATATAGATTTTTTTAATGATATGTTGAATTTATTGTTCTAGGAGAGCATCCAGTAATTGCATTTACATTTACATTTAAAAATACAAATACATACATATTTATGCATCCTACACCCTATTCATGCATCCTACAATTACAACATTCTCCATGGGACCTATTACACAAGCTACAGTAACCACAAAAAGTGTAAGAGCTCCTTTATATCATGTTTGGACTTCAAAACCCACAAAAACAAGGTAATCGGGCTGTATGAAAAGAAATGAAGCTTTCTAACTCAAATCAACACCTTAAGCCCTCAAATCAGATTCAAATCAAATATAACACATATCTTCATGACATGGAATTGATTTCACATCAAAATATGGCTGCATGTGACTATACAGTGCTGCATAACAGGAAAAATACAGAAATTTTGAAGAAAAACATAGATTTTTGAATGTCAAGAGCTTGTATTTTAAATCCTCAACCATCAACAACCATTACAATGATCACTTTATGCCTTTTAAATTCCTTTACACCTCAACCATTGAACAACCACCTCTACAACTCACTTTTTAATATTTTATGATCACATGAAACATAAAACACACTAATTTCAAGGTTGTTAGCATCACTATTGAAATGTTTTAATTTTTTGACCTTTCAAACATTAAAAAGTACATCATTAAATTAATTATGTAGTGGCATAAAAATTTAGAACATCATGAATTAATTACGGAACCACATAATTCAAATATAATTCTATCAAGAAATTAATATGAAATAGATAATATAATCACATAACTCATACATTTCAATGTCATTGATCTTCTTCTTCATCCAACTATTTTTCTGTATCATTTGATCCAAATTAGACATTGTAAGGATTGGTCATATCATCATCATCATCATTGATATCAGTTTCAATAATGTCATCATCCACACGGATATCATCTTCGTGAACATTAACTCCTACATCATCATGATCTAGTTCCTCCTCCTCAACATCTTCGTCGGGGACATCATCAACTAACTGTTGATCCTGATCATGTCATCTACATCATCTTCTACATATTTGGTATCTTCTTCTTCCACCACATTATACTTTACCAGCCTTCCTCTTGGATCATGTCTAACAGAAAATGACCAACTCCGTTTACTTGGAACCTTTGAGTAAATTACCTACTCACATTAGCTTGGAAGAACATAGGGCTCATTTCCAGCTCACTCGATCGACCTTGTATTAACCATGGTAAATCCATTATCATATTCAATAATAGTTCTCTCAGGATTATTTTCATTCAATCGTAGCCTATACCATAGGACGATGAACAAAATTAATCCGAAAGAATTAAAGTCACACTCAAGTATATCATCCAAAATCCCATAGTATCGATTTTTTGAGACTTCTAGATGTATGCCACTTCTAGATGAAACATTAGTCACCTAAAAGATTGCAGTTATACTAGAATCACAAGTTTTCTTCATGTCATCTAACTTTTTGATTTGAAATTTATGACCATTGTACCACATAGCCTTGTGGTGTTTCACTTGCAATATGTCAAACATGTAAAAATTATTGCAATATCGTCAGTTGATAAACATATTTATTCTTGGCCGAATGTATGGAAAGAAAATAATCTCAACATATATACACATTAATATAATTGAAAATAATTAAATAATATGGGTGAGTAATATATTTATATATACCTGTTTATCTCTTAAATCATATGCTAAATCAATTTCCCTTTGTGTAACAATGGAATCTCCATTACAATGAGCTTCTTTAACCATTGAAGCCACACCTTCCCATGTTAATGCATGACCAAATTTTTGAGATTGTTCAATCCATACCGTCATCCAATCAAGATTGTTTGTGACATACAAATGAAGTGCATCCCACTCTCGGTCAACTATATCAAAAAAATTGAAATTCACAAACAACGTATAATTAGTTAAATACCATGGTATATGACCTTAATTTATAATTGATGCATATTGAAGATTAATAATTAAATAAGTAAAATATACATAAAAACCATATGCAAAATGTATTCCAATTAATCTCCATGACCATCTTATAATTACCTCTCACTTTCCTCAATCTACCTTTCCCCATCAGGTAGTCCCCTTCAAATTTTTTAATGGAGTTGGGATATGAAATGCGATCTACATGGATTTTTGTTGTAAACTTAGGAAGATATTCACTAATGTACACCATGGTCTAGTATACCATATATCCCTCCACCATAGAACCCTCAGGATGTGCTATTTGTCTAACCAAAACCTTCAAAAATTTCAAATGCCTCTCAACCATCCACATTGACCTTGTGTGTACAAGTCCACACTATTCAATCTCCTCAAATATAGTACCCCTCCGTTTATGCTTATGCTTTCTGTTGATACTTTTTTATACTGTTAGATCTATGATGTTTTGTTGGATATTTTGATCGCTGGTTTTGAGCGATAGTGGATTATTTTGTGACATGATGATACTTTATTGATGTTTATTGTTTTCAGACATGATATGATTTAGCGTAGATGTTTACTTTCTGTTGTTTATTGATATGTACATGCTTATGATGGACTAACAACATTTATTTCGTCAGTTTGCTGTGAGTGTATTGGTGTGGAGAATGGAATCTCATCACTCGCTTGCGAGTGCCCTGCGATATCTGTGATTTTCTCCGCACGGTGTGTCTGCTTAATGCTTTATCTATATATATACATGTATGCACGTTATTTGCTTGGTTGCAGGATTTGCAGGTACATGACACTGACTCCACCTGTGTAATCAGGTCTGAGCGTGTCAAGACTCAACGGAAATGTTGAACGGGAGATAGTAGTTAGGTTTATCCTAGTCCAGTCTTTAACCTTAGTCTTAGTACATTGTCAATTTTCAGTTTTGAGTTATAGGTTGTATTGTATTTTCTGTTGGTTAAATCGTTCTGGAAAGGTAAATATTGGTTAATTTTAAATGTTAGTTATTGTGTTTTAATTATTGTTATTTAATTAATATTTAAATATGATTGAAATTTACTTATTTGATAATTTAATATTTTAGTTAGCTTATTTGGTTAAATAGTTGGTCTTAAAAAGATTAAACTATTTTAATTAAATAAATTAATTAATCAAGTTAAATTATTAAGTGTGTAAATTATATTGTATTTAGACTAAAATAAAATAAAAATAGAATAAAAATAAAAAATATGCATGATTAGAAAATAAATTAAAATAATATACATGTAAATTAAATTGTGATTGGAAATTGATTTTTAGTATTTAAAATTAAATAAATAAATTATTTGCATGCAATTGGAAATTTGATTTTCAAATTTTAAATTTAATAAATTAATTAAATTACATGCAAATTTTTGAATGGCAAAATTGCTGAGAAGTGGAGAAGATATTTTCTCAACAACTTCTCGACATGTGTGTGAGTGCCATAATTACATTGGGGTTGTTGAAAATTTTTACGGAGGTTATTGTGGATCTCGGAAAATTGACAGAGGCTATTCAATTTCCTCATGGGGAAATTATCAGGGCACTTGTTAAAAAATAAATAAAAAAATCCTCTTACTGTGAATTTTCTTGAAATCTTCTTAGAAGTTGTTATTTTATTTTGGTTGATTTTGGAATTGGAAGATCTTCCAAAGAATTCTTGGTGGTTGGATTAGTTTTCTTGGAATTGAAGTTTTCCTGTGAAGAAGATTTTGGGATTTGGATTTGGACGCTTCAGGCAAGAAGACATTTTCTACAGTCAATTTTAAAACAACAGGTATTTTTCTAGTAAATTTAATTTCTTTATTTGAAAGGAAGTTGAAGAGTAGATTTTGTCTTCTTGGCAAGATGTAGAAAAACTCTCTGTTGAAATTTATTTTTATTTTATTTTTGTTTGCATGAATCTTCAAGAAAGAAGTTTAGTTAAGAAATAATTTTCATTTTGAAAATTTCTGTGATAACTTTTGGAAAAGAAATTAGAGAAAAGAGTATTGAATTCTTGTTATTGTTTTATATATATTAGAAACATTTTGGGAATAAAAGAAAAATTATGTGCAATATTATTTTCTCAATTTTTCCTATAGAAAATTTACCAGAAAATTAATTGATTAATTGAAAATTCTGTAGAAGTTTGTAAAAAAAAAATTTCCCAATTTTTCTCTGTGAAACCCCTAGAAAATTTATTATATTCTTTAATTAAATTCTTATAAGAATATAATATTCTTTATATGTAGATTTGACTGTTAAATTTTATAGTATGAATGATTGTAAAAATCACTGTTTAAATTTTTATAGTGGTGGTGTCCGAGTCTTTGAGCCAAAGACTATGGAAGTCGCAGTGGAGAAGGCTCGCATAGTAGAGGAGAACCTTATTATGGCTTTAGGTGGGCACACAGGAGTGCAGATTGGGAGTGCTCCTGTAGCAGGTTTTAGTCCACGGGGTGGACAGGCACAGACAGGTGGTTCCTCTAGAAACCAACAGACACCCAAAAAGGGTGGGCAGCAACAGCAGCAAATAAATCAAAAGAACAACAACCCACAACCACAACAAGGTAATAGCCCTCAGAATGTGCAGTCTACTGTTAGTAGAGGTAGCTTTCAGCAGTCCAATGCACCTTCGGGTGGCAGAGAATTCGATAGAGGCACAGGTACAGGTTGTTACTCGTGTGGGCAGTAGGGACACATTGCTAGGTAGTGTCCGATGAGAGGTTCTTTTGGTTTTGGGCCTCAACCTCCAGTTTCAGAGCCTACGGTGGGAGATGCAGGCAGGTCACATAGGGTGTTTACTGTGGTGGGTAACCACCAGGATGAGCACCAAGGTGCAGTTGGAGAGGTTCCTGATGGAGGACCGGCATCGTTCTTTGGGAACCGTGCACGTCCTTCTACATCGGGAGTTGATCCTTAGGGGTCAAGACGTTGACTGAGTACTGGTTCAGAGGGATCTTAGTGGCTAGTCTTTCATTTCTTGGAAGGACCTATTTTAGATATGTATGTGTTATTTGTTTGCTACTAGCAGGCTTCCAGGAGTAAGCCTGATCCTAGGGGGGAGGATGTAGTACCCCTCCGTTTATGCTTATGCTTTCTGTTGATACTTTTTCATACTGTTAGATCTATGATGTTTTGTTGGATATTTTGATCGCTAGTTTTGAGCGATAGTGGATTATTTTGTGACATGATGATACTTGATTGATGTTTATTGTTTTCAGACATGATATGATTTAGCGTAGATGTTTACTTTCTGTTGTTTATTGATATGTACATGCTTATGATGGACTAACAACATTTATTTCATCAGTTTGTTGTGAGTGTATTGGTGTGGAGAACGGAATCGCATCACTCGCTTGCGAGTGCCACCAACGATATCGTGATTTCTACGCGGTGTTAATACCTTAATGCTTTATCTATATATACATGTATGCGTTATTTGCTTGGTTGCAGGATTTGCGGGGTACATGACACCGACTCCACACAGTAATCAGGTCTGAGCGTGTCAAGACTCAACAGAAATGTTGAACGGGAGATAGTAGTTAGGTTTATCCTAGTCCAGTCTTTAACCTTAGTCTTAGTACATTGTCAGTTTTCAGTTTTGAGTTATAGGTTGTATTGTATTTTCTGTTGGTTAAATCGTTCTAGAAAGGTAAATATTGGTTAATTTTAAATGTTAGTTATTGTGTTTTAATTATTGTTATTTAATTAATATTTAAATATGATTGAAATTTACTTATTTGATAATTTAATATATTAGTTAGCTTATTTGGTTAAATAGTTGGTTTTTAAAAAAAGATTTAACTATTTTAATTAAATTAATTAATTAATTAAGTTAAAATATTAAGTGTGTAAATTATATTGTATTTAAAAGAATTAAAAATAAAATAAAAATAGAATAAAATAAAATATGCATGTGAATTAGAAAATAAAATAAAATGCTTGTAAATTAAATTGTGATTGAAAAATTGATTTTTAGTATTTAAAATAAAATGCATAAAAATTGATTTGTAAAAGTTTAAATTAAATAAATTGAAAATTGCATGCAAATTTAATTGGCAAAATTGCTGAGAAGTGGAGAAGATATTTTATCAACAACTTCTCGACATGTGTGTGAGTGCCATAATTACATTGGGGTTGTTGAAAATTTTTACGGAGGTTATTGTGGATCTCGGAAAATTGACAGAGGCTATTCAATTTCCTCATGGGGAAATTATCAGGGCACTTGTTAAAAAATAAATAAAAAAATCCTCTTACTGTGAATTTTCTTGAAATCTTCTTAGAAGTTGTTATTTTGTTTTGGTTGATTTTGGAATTGGAAGATCTTCCAAAGAATTCTTGGTGGTTGGATTAGTTTTCTTGGAATTGAAGTTTTCCTGTGAAGAAGATTTTGGGATTTGGATTTGGGCTTTAGAGCTAGAAGGCATTTTCTGATCATTTTAAAACAACGGTATTTTTTTCTAGTAAATTTAATTTCTTTATTTGAAAGGAAGTTGAAAGAGTAGATTTTTGTCTTCTTGGCCAAGATGTAGAAAAACTCTCACATTGAAATTTATTTTTATTTTATTTTTGTTTGCATGAATCTTCCAAAGAAAGAAGTTTAGTTAAGAAATAAAAAATTTTCATTTTGAAAATTTACGTGATAACTTTGGAAAAGAAATTAGAGAAAAGAGTATTGAATTCTTGTTATTGTTTTATATATATTAGAAACATTTTGGGAATAAAAGAAAAATTCTGTGCAATATTATTTTCTCAATTTTTCCTATAGAAAATTTACCAGAAAATTAATTGATTAGCGAAAGTGCAATAGAAGTTGTAAAAAATTCCCAATTTTTTCTACGTGAAACCCTAGAAAATTTATTATGTTATTTTAATTAAATTCTTATAAGAATATAATATTCTTTATATGTAGATTTGGTATTGGAGTTGGAAGGACAGCTAAAATGTCCTGAGAAATGCAAAATAATTTAAAAATATATATATATAATATATATATATATTACGAAGGTTGGGAGGGCGAAACCCTCCCCTCCCTCCTTATTAGAGGGCGCAGCCCTCATGGCTGCGCACAGCAGCCACCAGGGCTGCTGGGCGCAGCCCTGTAAGGGCCGCGGCCTCCTTCATGGGGGTCGCGGGCAGCGCCGAAACCCTTTCAAAATTTATTTCATTTAAAATTTTATTTTATATAATTTTTAATGTTTTATAATATTTATAATTATAATATATATATATATATTATATTTAATATATATTATTATAATATATATTATATATATATATATTGTTTTTATAAATATGTATTATTAAATATTATGAAAAATAGAAAATTGGAATAATATTGTCAATTTATTGTTATAATAAAATATTTAAATAAATATTTTGGTATAAAAATTTTGAATTAAATATTTTATTATGCTAAGTTGTATAAGTGTGTAGAATTAGAATTTAAAATATAAATGAAATATTTTAAATTGGGATAATGATGTTTATATATATTTGTAAAATTAAGAAAGTTAAGTTAGAATAAAATAATGCAAATTTTCTTTGATGTTTGAGAAGTAAATTACGAATTAGTTGATTTTATTATCTTGTTTATTTTGAATGTTTTGAATTGGATTTAGTAAATCCGAACGGTAGATGATAGTAATTTTTGATTTGCTATTTTAAGTTCCTATTTTCTTTTGTTGGGCAAACGGGGATTTTTATGTGTTATTAAGTCTTCCAAATCATTTGAAAATGTGGGGATTGTGATTATTAAAGTTAAATTCTTGAGATAACTAAGGTTGTATACATGGTGTATGTGTGGTGTTTAGACACCTGATTTTTAAGAGCATAGTTATTGCTGATTATTTTGTAAAGAGTTGAAGTTTCTTGTTGTATTTCTGCATACCTTGTCAACCTTTGTCATAAAAACCTAGAATTTTTGTGTTATGTTTAGGGGAGTGGCTAATTGTAAGGGCCGACACACAAAGTGGTGTCAGGCTAACTTACAATTAGTTAACTAAGTCAGTGATAATTAAATGACATTGTAGATTAGAATTAAAAACTTTTAACAAGTTATGTATGCCTCTCTTATGACTTTTGAGCTTCTACAGTCATGAGTATAAGTTGAGAAGGCCTGGAATGGCAAATCGGTGTCTCGTTTCTTTAAGAGGCATTCGATTCCGCAACAGTATGCAATAGGGGTCGGGTTTCGTAAGAGGTTACCAGGGTAACCCAAGGATTGGGGGCCGGAACCTAGGAAGAAACACCAGGGTAACCTTTGCATCGTTGTGATGACACTCCACCTAAAATAACAGTCAACTTTGTGTTTGTACTTCAAATCAATTGTGAAAATCTGGAAGCAATGTAACCAATAGTTTGTTTGTACTAGTGTCTAGGGTTAGTAGATTAGGTCTAGGTAACCTTATTACTATCTCCTAGCATGGGGGGTGGACCTACAGGTACCACATGGTTGGGTGGAACGTGCACCTTACTCCGTTGGGTCCCCAGTTTGATCATGGCATCGAGAGCTTCATGGATGAAGAGCTCGTGATCAGATACTTATGTGTACTTTCAGCATTGTATATTGTAAACTTGTAATGTATTTGGAAACATCCCTCAGATGTATAAGAGGTGAACAATGTAATTGTATTTGTAACTATTATTGAACTACCTCATCAAGTTGGATGAGTATTGTAATATCATATCAATGCAATGTATGGAAAAAATGTTTGTACTTTATTATATCTTGAATGGAAAATTTATTATTATGCAATGTTTATTTTATGTTATGATTTAATATATGCAATGCAAAATACTTAAGTCACTTATGGAAAACTCAAAGTAGTGTAACGTCGCTTAACCTAAGAATGTATGCAATTAATTAACTTAATATTATTACTTTTTAAAAAAAATTATTACACCTCTATAACACAATTGCAACGTTCTTAGGTTATTAAGACGGGGCATTACATCAAACTAGTGTATGAGGTAGTGTTCTTGTGCATTGAAAAATTTCAAAGGTAGACACTTTTTCATTTCACACATTAGACGAGTAATTTTTCTCTTCCAATAATTTATATTTTTTTTATGGATTTCTTTAGATGACAGCCATCTACAAGTGATTCAAGGTGCAAATATATTAACGAGATTTAACAAAAATACACAGTATATTACAGAACAAGTAAAACAAATAGAAATTATAAGATCTATACAATGAATTGAACAAATATCACTACTTACCTCGTGTATTTTCCAAGATCATATATAACTTGCTTGACATTGTTGTCAAAATTTTCTGGGAGAGATAGAGGTAGAATGTACTACAACAATTATAAAATGATCTTTTCATTATTTTTTCAAAAGTAGTAAACATAATACATTAAAAAGTACATGCATTATACAAGTATATATAATATACCAGAATAATTACCTTAATGAAGGTATGCCAATCATGCGTTCTCATCCTTGACCCAAATTCACCTTTCTTTGTTATTATATTGTTTATGTTTGCAGTAAATCCTGTGAGAAATCAAATTTTTCGTATGATTTATTTTATAGCATTGCTTTGCTGCTCCGTTAATAACCAAGGAAGGGCACTTATATTAATTTGGTCTCCATTGCTATTTAATTGAATGAAATTTTTCATTGCATGATTGGTTTCCTGAATTTCACTACAAATTTTGACAAATTTTTCTTTGTCATGCCTTCCATCCAATATTTTCCATAACGTTTCTATTATATTCTTTCTGATATGCATTGTATCAAACAAATGCAAAATTTGTAGCTACTCATAGTAGGGAAACCTACTAAATTGTTTGGGATAACTTTCTAGTCCCTATGGAAGCTGGCCATTAATGCCTTGACGACCTTCATGAAGCATATAAGTTAAAAAAATTAATAACGACAATCATTTTGAATTACAAAATGAGTAAACACAACACAATATAAAAATATAAATTCAAAACATATCATATATGATAGATAAACAATTTGATCCAATGTATAACCTTGACGATTAATTCTATTATATTCCAACTTCTATAGGC
>VDFB02070544.1:0-11503 GCA_007258455.2 Sequoia sempervirens
CAGATAGCCAACAAGTTCCTGGACTTGATTCAATCCTTGGAAAGCACGAAGAAACTCTGCACCAACTTCCCTGCGATCTACGACTCTGCCTTCCCAAAGGTTGAAGCCATCCTTCAAATGCCAGAGAGCACATGGGAAGAAAAGCTAGAACTAAAGAAGGAGGATCACTGGTTGGTTGACATATGGCGCAGAGACCTCATCAACCGCAAGGAAAGGATGGAACAGATCCAGGGCAGGGTGGATCCAGATATTGCATGGATCAAAGAAATCTGAGCAGAATGCGCCGAGTACCTTAAGTTAATGACGGGCCATGACATGCCCACGGTGCAATTGGATGCAGGAAAGGTCAGGTCATATTTTGAGGAAAGGATGAAGGATGGGACAGCCGGAGATATCACAACAGACTTCCTGAGTTTTGCTGCCCGTGCCTTCGATAGATCAGAGCTTTTCAGAGATCAGGGCTCAAAGTATGATGAGGAATGGAAGCGGCTGGAAGAGAATGCCAAAGAATGGAGCTACTAGGCATTGAGATGCGAAATCCTCGAGGTAGACAAGCTCCAGGCCGTAATCCTCAAGCATATTAAACACGCAGCCTCTGAGAAGCAACCAAACAGCCCAGCCAAGGAAGAAGACCTCCCAGAAAAGTAGCTACAGCCAAAGAAACAACAATTAGCTACAGGACGAAAATGCAAATAGTGTCATCCACTAGATGACAAAATAGGGAAAAGATAAAAGATGTTTTAAAATTGTAAATCTATTTGGGGTAGGTGAAACCCTATTTTGTAATGAATCATGGCCACACAATGAAATGAATCTTGGCCATTCATTTAATTTTTGAAAAGCTATAAATAGAGCACTCCTCTCATTTGCAAAGGGAGAGTTGAGTTGTTGTAAAGACATGCTGTGAAATTTATGAGAAATAGCATTGACTTGGTGCATTTCCTTGTTTTCTCTCATGTCTATTGATTCACTTCTCCAATATTAGATGTTAGCTTAGATCTCTTTGCTGTTTAGTTAGCTGTTCATGTTATTTGGATAATCTTAGGAATGTTGTTGGCTGTTCATGAAAATTCCTGCTTTGTTGATGATCCCTTAGTCCATACTTTTTGCTGTTTGCTGAAGGTAGATAGCTTTGCAAAGTTAGCCTGGACCTGATTTAAGCTACCTCAAACACTTATCTTTAGTTCATGCATGTATATGGTGGATGAAGGATAAAAATCTGCAGCCCTTAGAAGATTGCACAATTCTCCATGATACTTGTGAAATCCCTGGTTAAGTGGGATATTGTTTTGAAGGAATTGTCCATTGTAGGGACTCCATTATCACTATTCGCAGCAAGCTTTAGGCTTAGGAACTTTTCTTCCCCTTCGCTCTTTTTTCACTTTCTTTAGAAACTGAACAACACCAAGGTTCATTGCACTTTATAAAGCAAAATCTAACAACTAGATGGAGTTTGAGACTGCTGTTTGAACCTATAGCCAAAGACATAACTGCTTACATGTGAAAACTCCTTTTGAAGATCCAACTTCATGCTTTGTGCCCATACTTTGTGTTTCTGTAAGGCTTCCTTGTGATTCCAACAAATCACATCAAACTACTGAGGTATCTAAGCATCGTCATGACGACATCGAGAGACCTTCAGGATAGTGTTACGCAGCTTCGATTGTGGAAATTGTCTTTCAAGAGGTAGTGCGCCTATACCTTTGCTGTGTTGAGAGATGCATAAAACACCATCAACAATCTCCTTTGATGTAAATATCCCACAAATATTTGATCAGAGATGAAGTTTCACAAATAGCTTGCAACAAGGGAATATGAAGGAAAAATCCTACAATGGAAGTTGTGGACCAAAACTTTGTATGTGAAGATACAAAACAAGACTAGATGAAGACAAAAAATCCACAAAAATTCAAAAATACTTACATTGAAGTCTATTATTCTCTTTCATTATTAGTTTTAATGGTGATATCACAATCTTTTATGGCTTGTCTTCTCTTATAATATGTAATGCCCTACCACGCAACCCCGAGGAAAACTAACACATCACACATATATGGCACAATTTTTTTTTTAAGTAACAAGCATGCAACATAATATTAACATACTTCACATGAAAAGAAACTTAGCATGCATAGCTTATAACAAGGTCCCTTGGGGTTACATGACTGCAATACTTTTCAAATTAACATCCATTACATAGCAAGAATGATAAGCATCATCCATTAACCACAAGACAATAACATGAACATGGACAATACATTTACAACATGAAGATACATTGTTCAAGGATTACATCAATACAAAGCTGCTTCCCATCATGAACTGGGAATAGTACAATAACATGAAGTATTACAAATGATATGTATGAATACAAAGGTGCAAGGCTGGAACCAACTCTGGTATACTCAGGAATCTCAGAAAAGGTAGAATACCGCACACCGCGATCTTCAGTTGGGGACCCAATGGTGCTTATAGCATGTTCCACCCAACCACGTGGACCCGAAGACCCACTCCCCTTGCTAGGAGAAGAAAAGAAGGATCTCAACGAATACCATCAAACGAAACAAGGATTACAAAAATTCACAATGAAAACAACAATAACACAAGATTACATTCATCACAAGAATTAACCAATCTAAGATGTAACCAACATAAGAAATAACCAACACAAGACAACATAACAGAGCATCAACATACACATGCCAACATCCACTTCCAGAGGCTCAAGAAGAGCTAGAGGGAGAACAACAACATACAAGGTTGTTAAAGGGTGGAGTTTCATCGCATAGGTGTTATGGGTTACCCTAGTGTAACCTTCCTAGGCTACCGGATCACCTTGGCCACCTCTACCAGTCGCCGAACCCCCATGCTGCTATGCGAGATCAACATACCTTGCAAAATTACTATGCAGGGGCAAGGCATTTGATCTTGCCATTCCAAGGCTTCCCACTCATCCCAAGCCTAAACGAGCACTTCATCCCATGAGTGAGGTTACATTATCTAGATTAATGTGAGATACTACCCAAACCCCCTAATTAATTAATTAAGTTATCACTTGATTAAACTCACAAGGGTTACCCTAGACTAGCCACTTTGGGTGTCAAACCCCCATTGTGAGCCACTCCCCCAACCAACAACAATAGCTCAAAATCACAAATGGCACGCCAACTTGCACAAGAAACCAAATCCAACAAATAACTACTTCATGTGAGGCATGCACCATCTCACTCTAGAACAAACTTCAGCATAGTGAAAACCACATTCAAGTGCAAGGATCAAGCCACATAAACACAAACCAAGTGTAAAGGTCAACCATCATCAAAGTAATAGAATCATAAAACCTCCCACTTCCAGATGAAACAACATAAAACTCAAATAAATCCATTAGGCTTGATATGGGTTACCCAAAGCGGATCCACCTAGGTCGTCAGCCCCCATACCAACCCTTGCAAGTAAGAATTATATCCCCTCTATCCTCTAGAAGACTCTCAAAATGCTAACACAAGGATTCCCCATCAAGAACTAACAACAATAAATAAATCTCAATAACTATTTTCAATCAACAATTAGCAAATCAACAAGTATAGTAGAGAGTGACAACATTCCAACGAAATCTTCACAATCAATTTCGATACAAAATCAACTGGGCATCCAAGGGGGACCTCTATTTTCTCCTCTCAAGTTACCTAACCACTAAAAACTCACTCAAACATATAATTTAGCTAATAAACAACTTACATGAAAACAATACCACGTCAACTAACAATCAATTGATACACAACCTCAATACATAAATTAACCCACACAAATAAAGAATCAAGATCATGATAACAAACACAAGTGTTTTATATAACTATCCATAAAGGGGTCTTGCAATTCATCAAACTTACAACCTAAACCAAAATCACGACAATGATAATAATCCACAACTCAATTTAAAATCACAATTTAATTTTCATCACCTGACACAACTAAGAAACTCCTAAGACCAATAACCTAATCCTTATCAATGACCATGACAACAATAGCAACCAACCGTTTAACCACTCAATTCAAGAGACAACCCTAAATGTCAATATGAACATCCAATCAACATCCTCTCACTTTTTCTAATCAATTACTTATGCAATGTAGGCAATTATCTAGGCATTACGACCATTTAGTAAGGCACAAATAATTAATAAGCATCAACAAGCTATGCTTTCAAGGATGACATTACTTTTACATTTTCTAAGGTTCTTTCTGTAAGTACACCTCTCTAAACCTAGGCTGGTAAGATAGTATTTTAATTCTTGATTGATATTTTAAATGTTAAATGTTATTATAATGAGGTTAGATATTGTTGATTCAGTGAAAGGTTATTATGATTAGTTATGATGATGCAAGTAATTGATATATATGGTAGCTAACTACAGTCAGGATGTAGTATGTGCTTCGGCTATGTATATATGTATATGCAAAGGTACTCAGTTGTGTGTATGTTACAGGTACCAGGTACCGACTCTACCTAACTTCACAGGTCTAAGTGTACCTTCCCCGATGGTGGTTACTGGAGGTAGTCACAAGCCAAATGTCCCCTTTCCTTGTCCACTATACCTTGTTAGGGCAGTGTCTTCCTTATTGATGCCTTACCGTCCAGTTACCTAATGGTAACATCCAAAGCACCTTTCAGCTGAATGTTCTGGAGCACCTTTTAGCCGTATGTTCTGGCGCACCATTCTGTTGCATGTGGTTTACCAGTTTGTCTTGCTGAGGTATTTTATCTTGGTTTCTGTGAATCTGTTATGTGGATATATATTTAATTGGTTGTTGGTGTCTTGATGTGGTTTCCTTGACGTCTTTTCGTGATTTCATATATGGTTTTTTTATAGTATTTTATTGATGGGAGATTTAAATGGTTCTATCCATGAGATTTTAAAATGTGTTATTTTAAATGATTTTATTTTAATTGACCATTCGAGAGAATGATATATTGCATTTGAAAATTTTAAATGATTTTGTTAATCTTATTTAGGAGCTTTAATAGCTAATTTTATCAAATGCCTTATTTGATTTTATTTTTGTCTTGGGGAGAAAATAAAATAAGGGGCAGCCTTGTTTTGGATATATATATATATATAAATTTTTATTCTTTTGTTTTGGGGGGAGAATGATTCTTTTAGAGAAGAATATATAAAAGGGAAGAAGGTTTTATTTGGAGGGGGATTATGATTGGAAGAGAAAAAGAAAGGAATGGTTGTTTTTGCATGGTGAAAGAAAACCCCATGATTTGGGCGATTGAGTTGGGGAGATTGTGATGGTTTTCTAAGAAGAATTTGTGGGTAGTTAATGGTTGAAATCAGCATGCTAGTTCTTGCTTGTTGTCTGATTTTGAAGCTTGGCCGTGCCTTCCTCTTTGAGCAATTCTCCATTTCTGTTTTGGGGCGAATTGAGGTAATTTCTTGTTTCCTCATTATTGTATGGTTGATAATTTGGGAATTTACTCATGTTTCTTATATGGCTGTGAATTTCCTGATCTGGGTTATTTTTATTATATGAAAATTAGAGGAACTCATCTATTTCATTTTTGAATTGCTTGAGGGCTTGAATGATGGATGTTTTAAATTCATTTTGCTGCTCTGTAGTATTTTGAATGGTAGAATCTTGTTCATTTCCAGCAATTATGAAATGGGTTGTTGAACAAAATTTGATTTATGGTTCCTCCATATTCTTCATTTTTGACCAATTTCTGAAAACTTGTTTTTATTTTCTGCTCATTATCTCCTTCCTAAAAATGAATTTTAACAGTGGATTTCATGTTGAAATGCCAAGATCTCAACTGGGTCTTTGGCAGATTTTAATTCTGGGCACTTTCTTTTTTTGCCCAAATTTGTGCCCTCTTTCTAAATGACGTTTTTTGATGCTGCTCTTTAACCGTTTGTTTTAAATGAAAAATAAAGTTATACTCTGTATAGTAACGCCCATAATTCAAATGGGTCGTTGTCCAATTTTTAATCCGGACACCTTCATATTTTCATGTTTTTCTTGCCCATCTTGGCAAATGTCATTTTTCATAAGAGCACCTCATTATCAGTTTTAAACTCAAAAATTGAAGGTGAATTCCAACTTGAAACGCCAAAATCTGAACTGGGTTGGGCTTAGAATTTTAGTCTAGGCACTTTGAATTTTTTATGTAATTTTTATGCCTCTAGTTCATGTTAAATTCCAGCTGTTAATTTGTCTTCTTTCAACAATGTTTGCTTGGCTGTGTTAAATGGATTTATGATGGATTTTGTAGCTTTCTTCATTGTTTCACTTTTTCTATGGATTCCTTGTTTGGCTAAATGAGAAGGCCTATCCGTCTGTAGGGCGTTGAGTTATTCATTTGCAAGGCGTTGATACGGGCACGATTGAGTCTCCTCGTCTATATGAGAGGTATACCTAGCTCTATGTGGTGCCATCCCTTTGAGCACACATGATGTTATTCCATCTGGTCTATACTCTTGTGCCTCATACCCTAGTAGTCATGAGTAGTACTTGTCATGTTCTGGTATAAGCATCTGCATTTTGTGATTTTGGCCTTAATGCATTGTATTCCATGTCTTCTTCGTGCCTGATGTGAGTGTTGGCCTTATGTTTTGATTGCCCTGAATTTTCTACTTGGGCCTTGTGACTACCTCCGAGCACGGTGGCGTGGCCTCTTTTGAGTCCACATGGTAGGGAGGTGTTGCCATCACCATTGGGGACCGACGTACAGGTTATTGGAGCATCTGTTGGAGGTTTTCTCTCTCTTGTATGTGCTTTATCAGTTGATGTTCCTTATTCATGGCTATGCCTTTTTATTTATGTATATTCCTTTATGTTTATTATACTCGCTTGAGAGTGAAAATGTAATCATATAATTTAATGAGAAGAAATGTGATGATTTATATTTGGTTTACAAGTTCCGATGTTGGTATCAAACTTGCTTGTATTATGATGATTATAATGGTTTTTCCTTCATAAGTTTTCTTGCAAAAAATTAGATCTTGGTTGTATTTTTCCTTCATGCTTTAGTCTGCTCAAGTTCTGGAGCAACGCTGCTTTTTGTTAATGTCATGTGTTGTGGCTGCAAAAGTTTCAGAGCATCATCGCTTTTTGGTTGTTGTTCTGTGTAGTTGCTGCCAAGGTTCTGGAGTAGCGTTGTTAAAGTTCCGAAGCAGCACAGAAAGTTCTGGAGCAGCGTTGTTAAAGTTTCGAAAAGTACTATTAAAGTTCTAGAGCAGCGCTAAAAGTTCCAGAGCAGTGCTGTGAAAGTTCCAGAGTAGCGCTAAAAGTTCTGGAGCAGCGTAGGAAGTTCCGGAGCAGGAAGTTCTGGAGCAGAGGTACTGTAGTTGGAACTTCCGTAGCTAGAGGTTCCGTAGCCGGAATATCCGTAGCTAGAACTTCCGTAGCCAGAAGTTTTGTAGCTGGAACTTTCGTAGTTAGAAGTTTCGTAACCGGAAGTTCCGTAGCTGGAACTTCCATAGCTGGAAACTTTCATAGCTGGAACTTCTGTAGCCGGAAGTTCCGGAGCAAGGTTTCTGGAGTCATTATATTTGCTCCTGTTTGTATTTTCTCTGGAGGGTGGATTAGTCCTCTCCTTTGGGTTGTGTTCAGCCATGCTTGGCGATGTATGTTGTCAATTTATTGTTTTGTAAATTGTTTTTTTGTGTAAGTTATTCTTTATGTTGTAAAAAAAAAAATTATCTTGCCCTCTTTTGGCTCTTACCCTTCGGGGTTGTGTAGCAGAATGTTACACTTTACTTATCCACTAACCTAAGTAATAAGCCATTCACAAAATAATTTTGTAATGCCTATAATACCCATTAATTTTATTTACAATCCAATAGTAAAAGAATGCAAGGAAAACAAAACTAAAAAGGATTAGAAAACTCATTCACCTAATCTAATTTTCCATGATTATCTAAATACGTGCTTGTATAATAAGATATAATTCTTGTCATGTGTTATTTTCAAGGGTCCATACAAACCATAATTCATTATATATATATATATATATATATATATATATCTTTTACTTGTTCTTTCTAAATTACTCACTTGAATAAATAGAATTTTTTTTATTACATAACCTTCTAATTCCCTTTTAAAAACATTTCCTCTTTAATCTATAACTCTTACATAAGATAACTTTGAATATTTTAATTATGAACACAAACTCGACCTAAGAGCACTTATATACATTTTATACACCTTCATACATATACACGTGTAAATTGATACCTATATATACATAGATTACTTTAATTTAGCTACACACTTAAACTCAAATTAAATAACTAGAACTATTTTTCCCTCACATAAAACTTCTTATTAAGAATCACTTAAAGAGGTTTCCAAACTATTATCTTAGAGAATAAGAATAATATTAATTTCCTAAGAGAACCTTATCAAAACAGATTTTAACTAGACCCAACAACTACTCTTAAGCCAAATAATCATACCATCGTGGTGAGCTAGACCAAGGAGCCTGAAATAAAACTAATCTGAAGATGATAGGGCGTTCCAAATTAAATAACTAAACACAGCGACAACATCAGACTTAATTGCTATTCAAAAAACATGGAAAATTAATAAGAACTACAGACTAAAAGACCTCAGGAACAAAAGAATGCTCAGCATTATGGCGTCGGTTGTCAGTGTCGATCAGATTAGAAGGTCAGATACAAAGACACTACTACTATTAGATACTAGTTATTGAAATTGATCAACAAGGCGACGGCTCTATTCCAAATATCATGCAAAACTAAAGATTGCATATGTTGATAGAAGAATCAAGGTGGATATTAAAATCTTTAAGCTTCCTATTAGGTTCAAGTGCTGCGGCTGAGACAGGTTGTCAACGGAATCAGAGAGATTATTTAAATCTCTACAACATTATATTTTCAAGTACTGCAGATGTGAAAAGTTGCCAAAGGAGACGTAAAGGTATTTTAAACCTCTACGGCCTTCTGTGTTCAAATGTTGCGTCTGTGAGAGGTTCCAATAGAATTCAGGGAGGTTACATAAATCTATACACCCTACTTTGTTCAAGTATTGAAGCTGTGACAGGTCGCTAATGAAATCAGGGAGCTAATTTAAACGTCGGCACCCTTCTTTGTTCAAGGACGCTGGGTTCCATGATTTGACGAGTTGAATGGGTTTATAACTAGAATGCCATTTAAGAGAACAAGGAATGAAACGGGTTTTTCTTTTATTACTCCATGTTGTATTTGATTTGCATCCGGTTATGTACATTAAGACACAGATTCTTTCCCCACTTCACAGCGACTAATGATAGACTCAGCTTCCAACGCATAGAGCAAGCATTAAGAGCAGCGATAGTTCTTGATTCGTTCGGAGAGGAAGGCATCAAACATGCATTAAGGATGAGGGGTTAAATCCCACAGACAATCTGAAGTAATGAACGAGGTTGAGAAAGCAGAGTGAGCTGCGCTAATGACTCAGGGGAAACTTCAGTACTAAGCCTTGAAATAAGGAAGAATATTGAATTGGAAGAAACATAGGATTTTAAGAAATACACAGGGCGTTATCTAATGAGAAACCCAAATAACACAAGCCAACTCCAAACAAACATCTTTCAATAAGAACCAAAGGGACTCAATTGCGTATTATGACTAACTGGTTCGACATAAAGCATTACCATCAAACAAAACGCTTCTCGAAGAGTCGAATGATTGAAATCCACTGTCGTTCTATAGCAATGCTATACTAAAAATCTAAACGTAGTTATAAGGGTTTCTATATTATCCATTAAAATGTTTCAAGCGTATCAAGCAACAGAGGGAGAGCTTTTAAGATATTCAGTCAACATTTAAAAAAAAAAAACTGATCAATTCCTTAGTGGACTAATAAATGTTTAAGATATTTATCTCAGAAGGAAACGGGAACAATAATGGTACCTGGTTACACAAATAGTTCAGATTGATGCCAACTCCAATATCCAAGCTATAGCTCTTGTTCATCGCTAAACGGCCAGTTCCAATTTTCTACTCCCCATTTTTTCCCAGAGCAGGAAATTACAAACTAACACTCATGCATATAAATGCATTTAATTGTATTCCAAATTAACAATTTAAAACAATTATTTTATTTATTCTTTAATATCATTAGCATCTATTTCAATTATCAAAAGGATTTTAACTTTAATAATCTTATTTTGATGTAATGATTAATCAAAAAACCAAAAACCAGGTTTAAATCAAATGAGCTAAATACCGGACCACAATCGAAGTTGCAACAATACTGATGGACCACCCAACCAACACCAACAGGGTGAAATACAGAGGGCATTACATAATCTCCAAATATAATTAGAGATTTGTTCATCTCATCTCTGTCTTGATCCTACATGAATTTTAATCTATATATGTAAGCCTTGTAAGTGGCTGATATTTTTGCATATTCTACATTCCTCATACTTGTTTTTTTTAAGCAAAAGGCATAAGATGCCTATATATATTATATTATATTTATAAAAGGATTAAAATATTCAATCTGCCATCTCAATATTTGGCTTTGTCTTATCAACCCTAAGAACAACTCTCTACCTTTCTGATAAACATGACATTTTAGGCATCCACCAGTAGTAGATATGAACTTTTAGCAACAAAATTACAGGACTACCTTATAACATGTGACTAACTTATCAAGACTATATCAGTTGATTACATTTTCAAATGCCCCTAACAAACTTGACTAACCCTAAAAACATAGTGGACTGAACATGACATATCATATATATACCAAAACCTTAATAGATGAGAAAAATTAAACAATTCCTAGATTAGATCATTCCTCCATGCTCACAAACTCCACCGAGTTCTCCCCTTGACCTTCAAAAGTTTCCATTTTAATGTGCACAATAGGGACATTCAACATAGGAGCCACCAATTAAACAAGTTCCAATTGACACCCATTGAGTGGAGGATGGTATGTATGAGCCCGAAGAAAAGATATAGCATAATACTTTTCCTTTATATCAATGTCCATATTAGTGCAAAGGCTCCTATAATTCTTTTGCATTTTCGGGCCTAGTAAGATTTTATCACACTTATGTTCAAGAGCTAATTTGAAAGCATCATAAATTTCCTCAAAACCCTGGCATTGTCTGAGATATTTCCTAGGAAAGAGACTCCTAATGAACCCTTTACCTTTAAATATTCCATAATATTGAGCATCCCTTAAGAGTGCATTGCCACCCAAAAATTGATCCTTTACAAACTTTTCTACAATCTCTTCTAAATCCCTCATAGAATGAAACATATCCATCAAGTTTGAAAGAAAAACAAAAATAACCTAGGATGGAAACAATACCCTTCTCTCCTTTAGACTAGTAACTATAATTCCCATCACCATGCAGACACAATCTTCCACTTGCGGGCAATCCAAGTTGAAGATTATGTCTAGGTAATCATGTGAGAGATAACCCTCAAACGAACTCTCCCAGACTTGCCCTTTCATGTTTACCCAAAAAGTCTAG